>OZ001666.1:9004842-9114693 GCA_963924145.1 Pyrausta purpuralis | reverse complement strand
GGATCAGCCAGTTGCCTATCTGTAGAGACCTGCTGAATTATAACATCTCCTTCTGCTACACATTGTCTGACATAGAAATGTTTCAGCTTAATGTGTTTAGTTTTTCTATGTTGTTCGTATGGAGGGTGTGCAGATAATTTAACTGCGGACTCATTGTCAATGCGTAAGACAGGCGTATTCAGATTCATTTGTAGGTTACCAAATAATCTCTTCAACCAAACGATCTCTCGGCAAGCTTCACTCGCAGCTACTATCTCGGCTTCAGTAGACGAGAGTGCAACTGACGTTTGCTTTGTACTTCGCCAGGATATTGCCGAACCAGCGAAGAGGCACAGCATCCCGCTTGTAGAGCAACCACTTGCGTTGTCACCGCCGTGATCTGCATCGCTGTAGCATACAAGACGCTTTTCGCTCTTCTTGTATACAAGTCCCATATCTATAGTTCCCTTCAAATATCTTAGTATTCTTTTGACTTGCTGAATATTCTTTTCACTAGGTTTATCCAAGGTTCTTGATACCACTCCGACTGCATAAGCAATATCTGGTCTTGTACCAACCATCAGGTAAGCTAGAGAACCAACAACTTGTCTGTAGGGAAAAATAGTTGGGCTGTCTTTTTCCTCCATTTCTTTTTCAGAATCTTTTAATATTGGCGTTCCAACAACTTTGCAATCACTCATTCCATATTTTTCTAATAAGTTTCTAGTATATGCAGCCTGATGTACTTTGATAATACCATCTTTGAGTCGCTCTATCTCTAGTCCAAGAAAATAGGATGGCGGCTTTGTTGTTATTTTGAAACGGCTTTTCAGTTCATTTTCAATGAAATTTTCAGCCTCGTATTCATCTGTGGCAGCAAGTAGTCCGTCATCAACGTACAGACTCAGCAAAATCTTCTTTTGTTCTCGTTCTCTTACGTATAGACAAGGATCTGCTTCACTTTGAATAAAGTCGGATTCCATTAAAAAATCATGTATGCATTCATTCCAGCATTTTGGAGCTTGTTTTAAGCCGTAAAGGCTGCGTCTCAGTTTGCAAACACGGCCAGTCCCGTCATCGAATCCCGCAGGTTGTCGCATAAAAATCTCTTCTTTTACAGTTCCATATAAGAACGCTGTAGAAACATCAAATTGTTTTAGCGCCAATCCCTCATTTGCAGCGATACTTAACAGAATTCTGATTGTGCTCATTTTTGCAACTGGACTAAAGGTTTGATCGTAGTCGATGCCTTTCTTTTGGGAATAACCAATAGCTACTAAACGTGCTTTGTATTTATCAATTGAACCATCAGGATTCCTTTTGATTTTAAATACCCATTTGCATTTCAGTGCTTTTCTATCTTTAGGTAGTCTTGTCAACTCCCAAGTTTGGTTTTCTTGTAGTGAATTTAGTTCACTGTTCATTGCTTGAAGCCACTTGTCTTTATCAGTGCTACGTAAAACATCTTGGTAGTTTGTTGGCTCAGAAACAGAAATTGTCTGATTGATAAACTGTTCAAAATTAAACCTGTTTGGAGGTTTAATCTGGCTTCGATCACGAAGCTGTCGTTCACTAGGTTCTTCTAGTATTGGCGTGCTTTCGTTTTGTCGCGTCATATCAATCTCATTATCATCAGCTTCAACAAATAACTCTTCGTCGTTTTCGTGTTCTTCAATATCAACAGTCTGTGAACTTGTGGAAGGAACAGGTAGTTCGAAAGTTTTTACTTTGATTGGTGACTCGGTAAGTGTGTCGGTATTATGTTTTTCTCGTAAAGGTACCTCATCAAATATGACATTTCTAGATCTTGTCAATTTTAGGGTATTTACGTCGAAAATACGATATCCTTCATCTCCATCATATCCAATAAGTATTCCTTTCTCGGCTTTTCTGTCTAACTTCCTTGACATTCTTTGTTTAGGAACATGAACGTAGCAAAAGCTGCCTATGATTTTGAGGTGGTCTATTTTAGGCTTTCTGTTGTACCAGAGTTCATGCGGTGACTTTCCTTCAACTGGAGTTGGTCCCGTTCTATTCAGTATATAAACTGAAGCTCTAGTTATCTCAGCCCATAAGCCTTTAGGTATCTCATCATGTGCATGCATGAGTGCTCTTGTCATCTCCACAACAGTACGGTTTTCTCTCTCAGCAGAACCGTTTTGTTCGGGTGTGTAAGGCATTGTCAACCTCTGCTTGATGCCAAAATCTCTCAAAGTATTTCGGACTTGTTCGTTATCAAACTCTCCTCCGTTATCGCTGAGTAATTCAGTTATGACGTGTCCAGAATTCTTAGCTTCAGCAAGAAAATCTTTCATGCGTGCTTGAACTTCAGACTTTTGTCGAATGAAATAAATCCAACGATATTTCGAGAAATGATCTTTGAACAAAACATAGTATCTATACTTTGATATAGAATAAGGAAATGGTCCGCATACGTCTGTGCTTATTAGCTCTCCAGGTTTGGTAGCTTTAGGTCTCTGTCCGAACGTTTGTCTATGACTCTTTCCAAAAACACAGCCTTGACAGATATCATTCGAACTGGAGTCTAGTTTTATTCCGAGTTCTTGATTTATCAGTTTTGCTACATGTCTCTTATTCTGGTGTCCAAGACGTTCGTGATACAGCTGAATTTTGTTTTCAGGTGTCATTATCTGGTTTATCTCAATCTCTACAGGAGGTGTCACTGTTCTTACATTTAGTCTGTACAGGCCACCATTTATATGACGATTACCAATTAATTTTACCTTTCCATTAACCTTTAAATAGCACGACTGAGCAGTAGATATAAATATGCTATCATTTAATGCGTCTTGTGCGGCTAGTACAGAAAATAAATTCCGCTCAATGCCTGGCACGTACCATACATTCTTGAAATATAGCAATTCTTTCTGACCATTCACATTAGATTCAATCTTGACTGTACCTTTACCAATAGCTTGTACTACTTGGCCATTAGCAGTCATTATTTTATGTGGCTCATGAAAGTATTCAAAACTGTCAAATATTCTCTTATTAGTGACATGATTTGTCGCTCCGTTGTCAACGTACCACGACTCATCGTCTTTGTGCTTGTAGCAGGCTTGAGTCAGGCCTGTCAACGTCGTCATTGCACTGGTAGAATTATGTTTTGGGGGTCTCCCATCAGCAATCCACTTTTTGCACGATCTGACTTTGTGACATCCTTCTTTACAATAGTTGCAAACTTTGTTTTTCTTCTTGCCTTGCTTCTTTAGCATTAAGAGTTCATTACTACCTTCACCTTCTTTGTCGGTTTTTTCTTTCAGTGATCTCTCGTATGCGCACAGCTGAGAAGTCAGGTTTTCTATATTATGATCGTTAATTGACATCAAGGCCCAACTTGACTTGAAGTTAAAGTATTCGTCTGGCAATGAATCCATAACTTTACATATTAACAACATGTCAGGAAGTTGACTCTTACCTTGTTTGATCAAAATCAGATTCATCTCATGCCATAAGTTCTTGGCTGTGGTCAAATGTGTCCCCATATCATGTGTAGGATCAAGTTTGTAGCCAAAGAACTTCATGCACACGTCATAGAAACGATCCTGTGACACTCTTTCATAAAGCCGGTTTAGTTCATCCCAAGCCTCTTTTGCTGTAGTAAAACGCATCACTTTAGACAACATCTGTTCCGTCATATTGGTGGTGAGTAGCAGAAATGCAATACTTTCGATTCGCTGGTATGCATCATAATCGATTTTAAACTTATTTATTTCTTCAGAAGTAGCGTCGGCACCTGGCTGTGTTGGCTTTGTGAGTGTACCCTGGAGTTGTCCAGTTTGTTCCGTCGAACGGTCGTATGTCGAGTTTTACATTTGCAGACATATTTACTTGACATTAACCTTTGTCCTTTCAGGAAATACTGTTTCACCGAGCTTTTATGATCGATTTTATCGCTCTGCTACCATAATAAAGTAAAACAGTTAGCGCAGTGGAATATAGTTTTACTTTTTTTATATTAATGACACATAACAACAAAGAGTAACCATAGCAACCATAGAAGGTGTCACTCCAACAAGGTGTAGTTTGCTTGACAATCTTTTAGCGTCTCACCGGTGCCGTCTAGTTCTTAATACAATATTATTGGTTCACTCACTACAAACATTTTTATTTTAATGAATTTGATTAAAAAAAAGTTCTATTTTCAAAGGCGTTTTGATGCACACGGGTATTTATTGTTATCAATATAAAACATATTCATCATCACGAGCATTACATTTTGTACAAAATCGACCTTTACATCATTTGATTTCAATAAATATTTTAGAAGCTATTACTGTTTCATAATAACTCCGCACCAAAGTAATTCTTACAGTTCAAGCATAATCCGAAGTTGCACTAACTGCTTTGTTTGGTGGCATATTACTTACAATATAAATGTATGTTTTTCGTCGAAATATTTTATGGGAAATCCAAAATTTATGCGAGAGATGCCGCGCGGGAATGCTAGTTTATGTATCGATATAATTAGTAGTGACATAATCTTATTTCATCTTAATGAATATAAAATGTGACACTGTGAGTTTTAAAAAAACATTCTCAGCCATTAGATAGCCAAGCATTGTAAATTTTCAAGTTGAATTTATTATGTAATAAATAAACTACTTGGCCCCCTGCCGTCGTAAAACAGTTGGAGTTTGTACAGGACGACTTTAAAAGACCGCACGAAATAGCGAAAAATAATTAAATAATCAGTGTGCTATACTTATACGATAGCTATACGGAGCGCGGGCGCCGAAACACAATAGAAAACTTTCGAGAATCCGCAATCACCGCAGCCGACTTAAGCCTCGCGCCTTATAGAAATAAAGTCCACTTTCACCCGACATAAATCGCAATAAACACGCGCCGCGTTCCAGACTCCGCCGTCAGTCGACCGCCGCAAATGAACCGTATGTTTCGAAAGATAAGGACCAATTTCGACTGGCAAAATAGAACCGCGAACTATACCGAAACTTCTATCGCATCCCGAAGGACGCGGCGGCGCGCGAGTTTTCTAGAAAATAGTAGATAGACGTCGCGCCGGGTATAAAAGCCCAGTGTTCCGCCACTCCTGCATTCAGTTCTCTGGATACTCAGCGAGCATTAACAAGCAAAGAAGAGCTCAAGGCGACTCCGGAATAGTAACCTACAGTAATAGAATAGTGAATAAAGAATATCGACGACCTCTGCACCGAACAAGGACACCGATCGACCTCGACGTTTGGATACCGTACTGAACCGACTCCGCTGCCGTTCCACCGTTCTCCGCTCCCGTTTATAGTACTTCCACTCGACGTAACAACGATCCACCCACCGTCTACGTGCGCTACGGCCATTGGAGACACCGCACACCGGAGCTACCCATCGACACTGTACCAGCGCACCTATACAGTCCACGCCGTTACTCCGCAACACTCCGGCCTCCACTCCAATCCGTCCCGCACAGAGTTGATAGCGCAGACGTCACGACCAGAAATTTCGCACGGTCGGACCGACAACACGGTAGCTCAATTTGAAGAGCGTTTGGCCCGGTTAGCCATGGAATAGCTGTTTCGAGTCCCACCGAGCGCAAAAAAAGGTAGTTTCTTATTTCATCTCTATGAATAAAAATGAGTTAAAAATCTAAGCTATTCTAAGCCAGTACTGACATGATACTAGCAGCTGATTAATGATGGAGGATAAGTGTACCGGCAATGTGACATCAGCACCAGAGCGGAGCGCCAGTCGAACTCCCTCTAGCCATCCAGCTTCGATGGCAGCTCGCAACGGTGTCCTTTCCCGACTGTCCTCTATATCCGGTTCCTTTGCGAGTAACGCCTGAAAGTGAAAAGTATGAATATACAACGTGTAGTATTAAATGCGCAAGACTTCATACCTAAGTCTAAAAGAAAAAAAAGGGGTTTTATGTGGTGTTTTAGTTTCAGTGGCATTTCTGATTATTTTTTGCCCTGCGGACGACGCTCTGTCAAGAGAGGATTCGGTAGGTCCAAACCGGGCCTCCTGCACCGCACTGACATTATTATCATTACTATCTTCGCTCATAAATGACTATCCATTGTTTGTTTACGTATTTTTGCTTTGCGGTTTGCGCACGTGATGGCTTGTCTTATTAAAAAATAGACAGTGCAACATTTTAATGATGTCTTGTTTGAAAAATGTGACCTATTAGTCCAGTCAAAATAGACTAAATTATGATTCCAGTTTGCATTAATTCCCAACAAGCTGGATTTTTGTGCAGGCCTTGAATACGTCATTACAAATGATATGTCAAAAGTCCCCATCGATCCCGCTTGTGCGTTGTTTTTTATTAGAGGTCAAAGGTCACAAATTTGCGTTTTTTGCGTATATCTCTGAAACAACGAGAGCTATCGAAAAATGGTTTAGACAAAGTTTATAGATCGTAAAATTGTCTACAGAAAATAACTCAAAACTTTTTCTTCTACGGTGCACTGTTCTCGAATTATGGCTATTTTTAACATAGAAAATACGAATATACACTCATACGTGGCCAGTATGCATCATCGGGTTAACCATTTGAACACAAAATATTAGAACATAGTTTTATTTGCCCCATTCACACAAGTACGTGAAAAATATACAATTCTGAGTGAGTCATCGTCCGTCCCTAATTATATTGGGCAGTTGGTCTTGAGAAACATCTGCCTGCGACACTCCATTTTTCGGGTCGAAACCTGTTTATACCTGCTTTCCGAAGGAAATAGCTCTAGTAAATGCAGTCAGTTTTGAACGGTTTTTCGTAGTGAATACACGTGTTTGTGCATTATATTCTCTTTTTAAACAGTGCCGTTACAAAATTTTGTAAAAATGTCTGAAGTTTGCTTTATTTGCAATGAATCTTTGACTGAAGGTGAAATTGTGGTTGTTGATCGTGGGCTAAAGACTTTAATGGATTCAAGTACTGAAAGGGGTGATGGGTTCGATGAATATTTGAAGGACAAAACATCTGTAACGATACATAAGCAGTGTCGTAAAGCATACACCCGGAAGAGCAGCATCGCTGCAGCTAAAAGACAGCGTGAGGCGGAGATAGCTACCACATCTGGGATTAGTCCTCCTCGTACTAGAGTACGAAGTAGTGAATCGTCTTTTTGTTTCAAGAAATACTGTTTGTTCTGTGGCAATGAAGCAGATAAAACGGCTGAAATGAAAAAAGCACAGCATCTTCGACGAAGAGTGTCTCAAGTTTCAACCCTTGACTTCAAGAAAACCATCTTGAAGGAAGCTCTGTCTCTCATAATGTAATTTTCTTGCTGTTAAAATTTTCATTAAATTTAAATAAAAAAAAAAATCATCAATAAAATAGTGTCCCATTACATTCCCTCGATCAAAATATATTGTGGAGTATTCCTACTGGGGAAACCACGTTAAAAAGAAAGCGCCGTGTACACTACCTCAGAGGTGGTGCGAAAATGTGTGCATATAGTCGAAAGTATGACTTTCCTGCGTTCTAAAGTCACGATATCTCGAAAGCGATGCTTTGTAGGAGAAAAGTGTTGAGATATTTTTTGTAGACAATTTTACGATCTACAAACTTTGTCTGAACCATTTTTCGATAGCTCTCGTTGTTTCAGAGATATACGCAAAAAACGCAAATTTGTGACCTTTGACCTCAAATAAAAAACAACGCACAAGCGGGATCGATGGGGACTTTTGACATATCATTTGTAATGACGTAACTAAGGCCTGCACAAAAATCCAGCTTGTTGGGAATTAATGCAAACTGGAATGTCTATTTTGACTGGACTATATATTAAATAGTGGTCCAATTGATTCTGCTTGTTATTCCAATCAAACTACTATCAGGTTTTGCACATTTAACGTTACACGTTATTTGGTCTAGGGAAAACACATATAGATTATAACGGCTATTTGTTTGTTACCATCCAAATGTCTTTATTGGGTTTCCTCATTTTTGCACACAAATGCAGCGGCGTGTCTCCATCTTTGTTCCAGCAACCTGCGAGCGCACCGTGGCTGAGCAGTATCTTCACAGCGTCCAAGTTATCCAACTCAACGGCAGTATGAAGAGGAGTTTGATGTTTCTTCACGAGATCCTCAATCATGGTATTTTGTGGTCCACCAGCGGCTATGAGAAGTTTGAGCACATCAGTGAAGCTGAGGAATCCAACAAAATGAAAATAATATAAACCAATTCTAAAATACTGACTAGAAACCTGAAAATAAAGTATTTGTCTTCTGTTTTGAGGAAATAAATTCTTTTCGAATTGATAATAAACATAAAAACATACACATAATCTTTATTTTCTCAACACATACAAAGACAATCGAATAAACATGGAGCTTAATACTAAGGGCCAGTGTATGTGTGAGACTGGTGCCTATGCTAGGTAAAATACCTGTATTACAGGTCACCAGCCTCCCACTACTTCGAACAGCCGTAGGTTATTCAAAAGTACTTAAGTATGAATGCTTGAAGTAACAAAAGGTTATAGTAGATAATGATGTATATGATGATAGACAATTAGAAAATGTAATAGTAGTAATAGAATGTATGTGTGTGTGTGTGTGTGTGTGTGTGTGTGTGTGTGTGTGTGTGTGTGTGTGTGTGTGTGTGTGTGTGTGTGTGAGAGTGTTTGTTTGTGAGTGTGCATGCTTGCGTTGTTTATGTTATGATAGTAATGAGGTCTTCAGTTCTCTCATAGTCCTGGTCTAAGAGCCACAGAACAATTTTTTTCTTACAGTTATATCTGGGTAATGGGTATATGTTGAGATTAGAGTTGAGCTTAGAATAAAGGTAGTCACCCAGAAAGCAATAGAACCTCCTGGCAAAAGCGGTCCTGAATGGTGGTAAATTATTACGAGCCAACACTTTCCTCCGTCGATTGAGCATTAGTTTGGGATCATACTGAATTGAAGAGTGTTTACGAAGCGTCATGTGATAATGATGAAATGAAGCATAATGTGCGTAGGCTGTTGGTGTCTTCGGCTTTGTAATGGTAAGTTCTTTGAAGTCGTTTTTTTATTTTATTTTTTTATTTCATGTTTTTCAGTTATTAGATGCCCTTAACTGAAAAACTACAGAACCGATTTGGATAAACTGTACCCTAAGTTGAAATATAGGACGGAACAAAAATAATATTCTTGAAAATGACTGCTCGTTTTTGAGAAATCCGTGGACAAACATACATAATACTTACGAAATATAGGACACGTGTTTAGAAGCCTTACTAGATCATCGTACTCAAATATTATAAAATTCCAAACGATGTCACATACACATACATTGACCTCCTTTTTTGAAGTCGGTAAAAAAACCTTCCACGCCCCCTTTCGGGAGTAGTGTAACTGTGGTGTGTGACAACACATCACTCATACGTCAGTAACACAACAATCACGCTGGGGTTTAAAAAGCCGTCGCTGCTCTGAAGTCCCGGGTTCGATTCCCGGTCGGGTCTATATAGAAATCAAAAGTTTGTCTATATTGTCTGGTCTGTCTGGTCCGTGTGTTGTGTTACCACCGTTGTGTCTGATTTCCATAACACAAGTGCATGAGCTACTTACTTTGGGATCAAAGCAATGTATGTGATTGGTGTCCAATATTTTATCTTCTTTTCCTTCTAAATAAAAAAGAAAGTCGTGATAGCTACACTATTTATAACTCAAGAACTGAATTTAGCTGAAAAATGGTGGAGAGGTAGTAAGGAGCCAGTAGAAGGGCATTGAATACTTCTTATCCCGTCAGATGGGGCCGGGGCGAAACGGTGGGAAGGAAGTTTAGAACCATGAAAAGGAAATTACTTTTTATCACATTCAACGGGGCCGGGGATGAGGCAGGACGGGACTGGGGGCGAAACAAAGTTCGCTGAGACATCTAGTTATATTATAAAGATACCTACTTATTAATATTTTTCTTGGGTACATCGGTCGCCAAGCCAGTGACGTCCAGGGGCGTTCGACCCTTGTCATCGCAGATGTTCGGTTTGGCATGAGCAGCTAGAAGCAACTGTCTCAAAATGAATGAAGTATGTCGCTATATGAAAAGGAGTCCAGTTTTCTGACACAGCTGCTACTTTATCTGTCTCTTTCGCTAGCTCCTTAACATTCTGCAGAAAAAATATATATACGAATCTGTACTAATATTTTAAAGCTGAAGAGTTTACTTGTTTGTTTGAATGCGCTAATCATAGAAATACCTGAATGTGATATACAAAGATAATGTGGTTAATATGTGCATTTAACCACCTACCTGACGATATAAAGGTGTTAGAGGGTCTGACATTCAAGAAGAAACTAACCCAATAGCTTATGTTACATCGTTTCTATAGTGCTAAGGAACTTTTAGATTTTAAGACAAATTATTTGGTACCATATGTTTAAAAAATTGTCACGTCTGCATGCAGGCTAAATAAAGGCAGTTTGTTTGTATTAAGACCGTATACTTATAATGTATGTACTGTAGCAAATAAATATTCTGATTCTGACACTGAACTGATTTGTTTTTTTTGTGTTGGATAGTTTATTCGTCGAAGAAGGCTTTAAGCCTTAAATTATCACGCTGCGACGGGAGGCCAGGGAGCAAACACAAAACACGTGGAGGTTGCAGGAGACGGCTAGTATACAAATACAACCGTTTATTCGCCAGAATACATCATATTAAATTAACAGAGTAGGTCAAAAATCCGTCGTCGTTACTGTATGAATATTAACAATAAGATATTAGAATACTATACAATAAAATAGAAACATGTCAATATTAGGTACAAAGATCTTCTATCCAATAGAGGCACCTTTCTCTCGGCTCGATAAAATATCTAGCGTGTGATTCATTTTACTTACAAAAATAAAAAGTCTGCCCAATTAAATACAATTTTCGTCGTCGGAAGATGCGCTGGCTGCGATCGAGCAGGCTGTAAACGAGGTGTCTGCGGCGGACTGGAAGAATTGTTTTGAAAACTGGTTCAGACGCATGAATCTTGTATGGCGGCTGGTGGAATGTACTTTAAAAAGATTTCATAAAGTCGCACAACTTTCTGAGCGTCCCACGTATGTGATAGTCCAATATCTAAAATAACTATGGCTTAATTGAAAATCTTTACAGGCACCTACCATAGATTCAAGTTTCTTTTTATCAAATATTCCCGCAATAGGGCAGGCGTAGACGTCTCCATTGTGATCAGTGCACGTTGCGTTAGGGTCCGCGCCTTCTTTCAGAAGCCTGCAATGAAACATAAATGGCCTGACTGAAGTAAAGGTCATTTATTTTTGCGTTAAATTTGCTGGGACGAACTTGTAAGTCCGAAGGCAAAACAAGACAAGACCAATCCAACGAAGTAGAAATTATAAGAGATGTAACTAACACAGCCAAATACACAAAGATACACTAAATATAGTTTCCTAAAATGTATAATGGGCTGTTTTTGTCACTGCTATCCAACTCGACAGTATGAGTTATGCTCATTCTAAAAAAATGTTTTATTATTAATTGTAAGTTTTATAAATAAAATAAAAACCTCTTTACAACATTCTAAAAAAACAAAATTACGTTACGTAGCTCGCGCGTATCTTCAAAATACTACGCTGTAGCTAGTAAGCTACGATGAGGCGACCTGGCGTTGGTAGTTTTGATTCAATCGCAATAATAAACTGATGTGATTTTGTAGTTTCTTCCATATATTTTTTTGCATCAGTATCGTTTTGTACAACCACCCCAGATTCGGGCATTGCTGACCAAAACAAAACTCGGTATAGATTCAAAATCCAATATTGAATATCGCTACCCAGGCTCTCAGATCCTCCTTATACTTACCTCTGAATCTCGGCATTATCAACTGAATGTTTGTATAAGGCAGACAAAAGGCGGTTGTTCAGTTCTTTCTGCGGGTCCACTTGTAGGCTTGTTGTGACGGCAGGTGACTCCGAACCAGGACTGTTGGCATGGTTGGAACAAGGAGGGTTTCTGGAAGTTAAGAAATATTTATTAAAGAAATTTTTCATCAAATTCATCGAAAATCTAGTGAGTCAGTGTGAAAGTTACTTCTTTCTGGGTAAGCTCTTTGAACTGACTTTAAAAAAGTTGTAGTATTTGAAATCTGCCAACATGACGACTCTATCATGACATGGCATAACTTTCAGTCTTGCGTCAAGAGCTGAAAAAACATGACGTTATATACAATCAAGGCGGCAAATCCCAATTGATATTAGTCATCAGCGCGGGACATTAAGTGAACCATATTTAAATGCAAACTAATCTATTACATCTTATTAATTTATTATAGTGCTCAAATGTGCGCGTAATACGCATGTCCACTCTCTGTTCCTTCTCCCTCAGGAGCCGTTAGTCCTGTTCCTGATATCACACAGTTCCTGATATCAAAAAAAAACTGTATTGTCTCGGGTGTCTGGGTGTTGTGGTACCACCGTGATTTCCATAACACAAGTGCAAAAGCTACTTACTTTGAGATCAGAGCAATGTATGTGATTGTTGTCCAATATTACTTTACTATATATTACTTTATTACATCCTAGCTGCATGCAGTATTCAATACTCCATTTTTAGCCTTAGTTTTGTTTCTCAGATCTTTTTGTTGTGGAACACTCTCATTCGTCACGTTTAGGTGGTCATTGTAGATTATTAGCTCAGTATAATAGTCATTTGTAGTCAAAATTCTGTGGGATTCTTGTTTTGTAAGTAGTAAAATTGATTGCTTACTCTGTGGAGCTCGAGCAAGTGGGCAGGGATCCGTCGGCACCCAGCTCTTCATTGCTGTACCCGTCTAGTTTCCTGGTGTTGGTCCCATTACCATCCCTCAGTAAGGGTTCTTCTTCCTCAGGTTGCCCTCTCTCTACATCTGGAGACAAAAAACAAATCTGTGTGTAAAAAAATGAGCTAAGCCTATAAACATCCCACTTCGGGGCAAAGACCTCACCTCAAATTATGCGGTTGTATGAAGTATACCTACTTGACCAAGCGGGCTTTTTGCTGATTAGTGCAAGGGTGTTTGCGAGGGAAGCGACCAACCTTGCTGACAGATGTTATCAAGTCGCCCATAGGGCCTCTAATAAGGCTTAACGGCTAATATCAACCGATAGTTATTAGCCGGGAACAACTGCTTATATGCCTTCCAAATTACGGAGATGTTCTTACGTCTTTTATAGAGTCGAATGGTCGCCTATCTAAACACCGTCGCTGTAGGTTACTTAACGAAGCGCTGCCTCCACTGCACGACGAATACTTATTTATAAAACTGAAAAAGTTTGTTTGTTTTAAACGCTGATCTCAGGAGCTGATAGGCCCATTTTAAAAATGATTACTGTGTTATATAGCTTACTTTATTGAGGAAGGCTATAAGATTAAAAGATATAGTATATTGCAATGATGATCCTTCCGACCGATTTCGGCCATGGTGACCACTTCGACTCCTAGTCGGTGCGGCGCTCGTGCGCCCGAAAATGGCTGATGTAGCCAATTTTCGCAGTGAACTTACGTGCGCACTTAGGGCACGTGAGTACACCTTGTTCATAATGGTATTGAATGGCAGCAGGTTTGCGGGACTTCAGCTCATCGCGCTTAATGTCGAGGTCAACTTTACGTTGCTCCTCGAAATCGCTGACTCGCTTCTGCACCAGCCTGCGCCATTCGGGACGTTGTGCTGCCAAACTCTCCCACTCTGAGGGCTCGATATTGCATCTCTTCATATGCCGTTTCTGAACATCCTTAAATCTGAGGAGTTGGCCGCCATGCTTCCGCTTGCCGTCCTCCAGTTCAGAATAAAAGATGCGCTTCGCTACTCTCTCCTCCGCCATACGCGATACGTGACCGCACCACCGAAGCTGGCGACGCATTAAATAAGCCTCAATCCCACCAACTTTGGCTCATCGCAAAGCTTCGGTATTTCGAACTCGATCAGACCATTTGATGTTCAATATCTTACGTAGGCATTTAAGGTGGAAACGGTCTAAAGTACGAATGTGGTGACGGTACACGCACCACGTCTCGGAAGAGTAAAGAAGATTTGGCAGCACAATCGCCATGTACACAGAAATCTTAGTATCCAACTTAAGGTCGTGCGAGCAGAAGACCTTGGAACACAGCCTCCCAAATGTTGCAGCTGCAGCACTGATCCTGCTGTTGATCTCAGCCTCAAGGTCGCAATTGGATGTTAAAGTGCTCCCCAGGTAGCGAAACTTGTCGACCTGCTTCAGCACGTCTTCACCAAGCTGTACGGCCAGTGTCTCGTGACCATGTGAGTCTAAAGACATCACCTCCGTCTTTTTGACACTGATTTTCAAGCCGAACTTGCAGCAGGCTTGGTGAAATACTGATATTAGCTGTTGCAAGCCATCTGGGGATTCCGCTAAGAAACATAAGTCATCAGCATACATGATATCTGTTATCAGTGCATGCGATACCTTAGTGCGCGCCTTAAGTCTGGCCAAATTGAAGAGACCGCCATCTGTGCGGAAGCGGATGCGGACACCCTCGGAAACTGTCTGTAAGACTTCTCGGACCACCACCGCAAAGTATAAGGCGAACAGTGTAGGTGCTAGGACGCATCCTTGTTTCACCCCACAGGTAACGGGAAAGAAAACTGACTGTTCGCCGTCTACGGCGACGCAGCACTGCATGTCGTCGTGTAGGAGTCTTAGAAGCCTCACAAACTTCTCCGTGCATCCCAGTTTACTTAGCACTAACCATAAGGCTTCACGAGGAACACTATCAAATGCCTTTTCCAGGTCGATAAAGCAGAGATATAAATGACGACCTTGTTCTCTGCTTTTTTCTTGCAATTGACGCACTGAGAAAATAGCTTCACAGGTTCCTCGGTCAGGTCGGAAGCCGAATTGGGACTCAGGCAAGATACTTTCAGACAAACCCTTTAAGCGGTTTAGCAGTATCCTAGCAAAAGCCTTCCCAGGTGCTGACAAGAGCGAAATACCACGGTAAGAGCCACAGCCAGAACGGTCACCCTTGTTTTTGTAAAGAGCTTGGATGCGAGATACTTTGAAATCATCCGGGACTCGCTCTTCCTCCCACATGCGAACAAAGAGGTTCCACATATGAACATGCAACTCGTTACCGCCGTATTTTATCAGCTCTCCGGGTATAAGGTCAATGCCAACTGCCCGCTGGTTTTTCTGCTGTCTGATGGCCGTGACAACCTCATCACGTGACAGGGGCTCATCCAGCTCATTAGCTAGAGGGAGTTGGGGCAATAAACTGACGTGTTGTAGATCAGCTGAACGATCTACGTTGAGCAAAGAGTTAAAATGTTCTGCCCAACGTGTCAGTACGTCTTCTTTGCTCGTCAGCAGCCTTCCGCTATCTGCTGATCGCAGAGGCACCTTCGCTCGACTACACGTACCTGTCAGATTACGCAGCTCACAGTAGAACTCCCCGAGCTGGTTAGTGTCAGCGAGCCACTGCATACGACAAGCCTTATCGCGCCACCACTTATCTTTAATTTGCCGAGACAACCTGCGCATTTCAAGGTCACTCGCTTTGACTACGTCATCACGTTCACCTCGTCGTCTGTGTTGCCGCAAGAGGTCTCGATGTTTATCGAATGCTGCCCTGAGTATGCCGTCATTCTCGTCAAACCAATCTTCGTTACGTCGACTCTTTACGCCCAAAGTAATCAAAGTGGTTTCCAAAATGCGAGTAGACGAAGCCTTCCAGGCCTCAACGACATCTTCCCCGTCGTTAGCTAGCGGCAGATTGTCGGACAAGACTTCAGCATACTCCTTTCTAACCTCGCGATCTTTCAGCCTTTCCACGTTAAGAGACGCAGGCTTTTTTATTGGGATCTACGTGGTCGTCGGAGGCGGAGTCGCAGCTTCGTAACAATAAGCCGGTGGTCAGTCCAACAGTGTGCTCCACGCATTACTCGCGTGATTTGCACCTGACTGAAGTCTCTTTGCCGTACGATAGCGTAGTCAATCAGATGCCAGTGTTTGGACCTTGGGTGCATCCACGTAGTTTTGTGCTTAGCGGCAAGCCTGAACATCGTGTTTGATATTGCCAGCTCATATTGAGCACAAAGACTGAGTAGCAACTGACCGTTACTGTTTATGTTGCCGACTCCGTGTCTACCCAAAACTCCAGGCTATGCTTCATAGTCCCGTCCAACTCTGGCATTGAAATCGCCCAGTAGTAGCACTTGCTCTTTGGCATTAATGCTATCTAGGCATCGAGATATTTCCTCGTAGAAATGATCCTTAATGTCATCAGACTTATCTAGCGTTGGAGCATAGACACTGATGACATTAAGGTAGTTGTCTTTATCTAGATGAAGGCGCAGTGTGGTAACGCGGTCGAGATATGCACCGGGTACTCCTCAAGTCGCTTTAACAAGTTGTTCTTGACGGCAAATCCTACACCTGAACGCCGAGGTTCGGAGGCTGCGGTACCTTTCCAGAAGAAAGTGTAGCCGCCACCATCTTCCACAATCTCTCCTTCGTCGGCAAAGTGTGTTTCGCTGAGCGCAGCTACATCCACGTTCTCGAGCTACTATAGCGGTCTTGCGTTCAGGACAGGCGTTGCCGTCTCGATCAATAAGCGTTCTCACGTTCCACGCACCAAAAGTCATGATAGATGTTTTCATGGGATTCTTTTTCATGCTACGTCGACCACGAAATAAAGTGATGCGATGGCAGCCGTGGCTACTACCACCTTCCCGGTAGGGTCGAGCATTTTCTTGGGGCACCTTTTCTAGCCCCCTCCCCGGCTGAGCGGGGAAAGCAGTGCCTCCCTGAAAAGGGCTGCTTTGTCATCCCGGGTGCTGCCGAATTCGTACTGTCGTCCGAAGTTTGCAGTACAAAAGCGACCACGGCATGTACTCACACCCCCGGAACCGCCCATGTGCAGGAATTAGACAAAGCCCAGTGTGCATCGCACCAGACCTCTCTACCTCTTCCCATCGCCACAGGTCTTTGCGTAGATCGGAGTCCATTATTCGGAAGCGGTCAAATGCGCAGGATATATTTAAGTGCATAAGTGTACGCGCAAACACAGATGCACTCTCTCGTCCTCACTCTTCTTGATCCAGTGGAACGGAGAACCGCTACGACTGGAGAAGAGATGGATGCAGTGTCTGGCCGACGATTGCTTTGACCTCTATCGTCGCCCTCAGCCTTCTACAATGCCTTGCTGTCTCGCCGCATCCGCCAAGGCTCGTTGCTAATCAGCGTGAGTTGCCTTCTGCGCCGAGACAGACTTCGTGCTACTAGTGCGGGAGGCATCCGCATCAGACCTTTCTACCGAAGCAAGAAAGGCCCCAGGTTTAGCTCGCCCTCTCCAGGTTTAGCCCGCGAGCCGACGCGGTTTACCGGGATGTGGCCGCTGCGAACACTGCAGCTACTTGGAGCCACTGGCGAGAGTTGCAGGCCGCCTGTACCTGGCGGTGTACCACCCATTAGGGTCGGCTAGTACACCTAAGCGGAAACAGACGCCCCACTACACCCCAATATAATAATGACGGACGAGAATATCAAAACGCGCGGAAGAAATGGCGGGATATCACGGTCATCCTCAGAATAACGGATATAATATTACGTTATCAGTGTGTCAGTGTAGTGTACGTCACACTGTGAGTGAGCCGACAACGTCATGTCTACGCAAGGGATAAAGAACTTTGCCAGAACCCAATTTAGTTACCAGTAGTATAAATGCTCGGGTGTATGTTAAACGATGATTTCTGATCCTAGTCTGCCCCACATATTTACTTAGTTTTGTAATAGTATAATTAAGCATAATCCACATACATACTGTGCGAGACTTATTTGAATCCAGTAAATTTACTTAATTACACATTCCCTTCAATACATCATAAGTTATACACCGATCTAGATTTGACTTATTTTATACGTTTGTTATGGAAATGCCGAAAGTGTCCACCATGTTGAGTGTAATTCGGCTATGATATTAGAATTAATTAGATTAATCTTTAGATTATTTAACAATTGTTAGAATATTTGATTAATTGTAAGTTAATAATTTAAATATTATTGGGACACATGTTAGATGTTCATGTCTGCCGTATAACATAAATGTTCATTTTGGCGCCAAAAGTAAGTTGACTCTGATTTAATAGTTGAGGTTGGATTTATTTCAAGTATTATTAGTATGAAAATAATAATCGAAGAGGCTTACTAAATTCAGGACGATTAGTAACTTAATTATTAATGAATATGCATTTTTATTAAGCAATTTTTTTTTCCCAACAAAAAAAATTTTTTAGTAAATATTCATAAAGATGAAAATAAGAAACCAAAAATTTGCGCACGGGCGGGACTTGAACCAGCAACCTTTTGGCAAACCGGGCCAAACGCTCTTACCAATTGAGCTA
Source organism: Pyrausta purpuralis (assembly GCA_963924145.1). NCBI lineage: Eukaryota > Metazoa > Arthropoda > Insecta > Lepidoptera > Crambidae > Pyrausta > Pyrausta purpuralis. The sequence goes on along the minus strand of OZ001666.1, from coordinate 9,096,385 downwards.
ACGTGCTGTTAGTCCGACCCTGCGAAATTTGTGGTTTCTTATGAAAACGTCAATTGCGTGACGCTTAGCGCCATCTAGCCGTCTGTTTATGAAACAGATGACCCAAGCAGTTATTCTTTACAGAATAAATTCAACTTGGAAATTGATGTCGCTTCGCTATCTAATGCTTTTAGAATGTTTTTAACACTCACAGTGTCATATTTTATATTCATAAAGATGAAAATAAGAAACCAAAAATTTGCGCACGGGCGGGACTTGAACCAGCAACCTTTTGGCAAACCGGGCCAAACGCTCTTACCAATTGAGCTACCGTGCTGTTAGTCCGACCCTGCGAAATTTGTGGTTTCTTATGAAAACGTCAATTGCGTGACGCTTAGCGCCATCTAGCCGTCTGTTTATGAAACAGATGACCCAAGCAGTTATTCTTTACAGAATAAATTCAACTTGGAAATTGATGTCGCTTCGCTATCTAATGCTTTTAGAATGTTTTTAACACTCACAGTGTCATATTTTATATTCATAAAGATGAAAATAAGAAACCAAAAATTTGCGCACGGACGGGACTTGAACCAGCAACCTTTTGGCAAACCGGGCCAAACGCTCTTACCAATTGAGCTAACGTGCTGTTAGTCCGACCCTGCGAAATTTGTGGTTTCTTATGAAAACGTCAATTGCGTGACGCTTAGCGCCATCTAGCCGTCTGTTTATGAAACAGATGACCCAAGCAGTTATTCTTTACAGAATAAATTCAACTTGGAAATTGATGTCGCTTCGCTATCTAATGCTTTTAGAATGTTTTTAACACTCACAGTGTCATATTTTATATTCATAAAGATGAAAATAAGAAACCAAAAATTTTGTCATCTGTTTATGAAACAGATGTGTTTCATAAACAGACGGCTAGATGGCGCTAAGCGTCACGCAATTGACGTTTTCATAAGAAACCACAAATTTCGCAGGGTCGGACTAACAGCACGGTAGCTCAATTGGTAAGAGCGTTTGGCCCGGTTTGCCAAAAGGTTGCTGGTTCAAGTCCCGCCCATGCGCAAATTTTTGGTTTCTTATTTTCATCTTTATGCATATAAAATATGACACTGTGAGTGTTAAAAACATTCTAAAAGCATTAGATAGCGAAGCGACATCAATTTCCAAGTTGAATTTATTCTGTAAAGAATAACTGCTTGGGTCATCTGTTTCATAAACAGACGGCTAGATGGCGCTAAGCGTCACGCAATTGACGTTTTCATAAGAAACCACAAATTTCGCAGGGTCGGACTAACAGCACGGTAGCTCAATTGGTAAGAGCGTTTGGCCCGGTTCGACAAAAGGTTGCTGGTTCAAGTCCCGCCCGTGCGCAAATTTTTGGTTTCTTATTTTCATCTTTATGAATATAAAATATGACACTGTGAGTGTTAAAAACATTCTAAAAGCAATATTTTAGTAAATGTTCAGATACGGAAACGGATGTCGTCCCCACTTTATTTCTACAGTTGTTCAGGGTTTTGATTTGTATAAAAGCGGGCTGCATGCCAGAATATGCTCTCTCTTTGTGCCCTTTCCTTGTGCTATTTTGTTGGAATAAATCTATTGGAGATGAACCTGAAGATGGATACCACGGTGTTATAATTCAAGCATCCCACACGCGGTCACACGTTTATTCTTGACCAAATATAAATTGACATATTACCAAAGTACTTATAAATAGTCGCGCTATCTATGACGCGCTGATTTATACCTAACAACTTTTGTTTAACATGTGCCTTCCATGCACTCAGGGCTCCCGTTTTATCATATTAGTCATCACAATTATCAATGTTTCGCATTAAATGCAGGGAAATCAAAGGAAAGATAACAAACTAACCTACAACGTCTCAAGATTGGCTTATTTATCTATACTAATATTATAAAGCTGAAGAGTTTGTTTGTTTGTTTGAACGCGCTAATCTCAAAAACTACTGGCTCGATTTGAAAAAAATTTTTTAGGTTGGATAGCCCATTTATCGAGGAAGGCTTTAGGCTATATAACATAAAGATACAACTCATAAGACCACAGCAGAAATGAAAAATGTTGCGAAAACGGGAGAAAGATATTCCTTTTGAGAGCTTCCGCTGCATACGCTGCGGAAACCACTTAAGTTACACAAAAATCATGTATGACAGGATTGTTCAGCATTACGAGTTCTATAATAAAATCCGCGACAGCATATGTCTATCTTTTATGGTTGACTTACTACAACCTTTTTTATGTTAATAAATTTGTAAAAAAATGATGCATTATTTTTAGAGGTGTATTATACACACAGGTATTAATTCTTATCAAAATAAATACATTCATCATCACGAGCATTTCATTTAGAACCAAGTTACCCTTTATATCATTTGATTTCAATAAATATCTTAAGAGCTATCACAGTTTTAACATAACTCCGCACCAAAATAATGTTCGCAGCTTAAGTACAACGTGCGCTTGCGCTAATATATTATAAAGCTGAAGAGTTTGTTTGTTTGAACGCGCTTATCTCAGGAACTGCTGGACCGATTTGAAAAAATATTTCTGTGTTGGATAGCTTATTTATCGAGAAAGGTTTTAGGATATAAAACATGACGCTGCGACGGGAGGGGAGGGAGCAAACTGAAAACGCGCGGACGAAGTCGCGGGGGACCGCTAGTAGAATATAAGTTTACAAATCAGATTTTAGGTACTGTACCTAACATCACAACTAACATAGAATAAGCTAGTATTAGTATAGTATTCGTATGAAAATATTGTTCAAACCAATTTTCGTTGAAAGTCTTTGTCAAAATTTTTACTTTTTTGAAATTTACACTCGCTTAGTTTAAAAGTTAGATGGGGGGACGCCCATTTTACCACAATGGGATCGTCTATCTCTCAGACGTAAGACTTTTAGAGAAAATGATTGTAGAAACCTCAAAGCTTGATGTCATTAACCGACTTCAAAAAAGGAGGAGGTTATCAATTCGACTGTATGTTTTTTTTATCATTATTTTTTTTTTGTATGTATGTTACCTCATATCTCAGTCGTTTGTCGACCGAATCGAAAAATTTTTTCACTTACTTAGAGGGTGTACCTTCTAGTTGGTCCCATTTTTTCCATTTTGGGATCTGATGATGGGATCTTGGTGTATTCGAGGGAAACCCTCAAATTTTAAAGGCTCGTATAGTGTTTCTTTACTAGAATCTTAATGTTGACGTGTTGTTACGTCTGATAGTCAACATTTTGTGGGGCTGAGCTGATGGTGGAACTCCTTAACGCCTAGGAGTTAAGTAATTATAATGACGAAACTTATGATAGGTAATTTGTAGCTTCGTAAAAAATAGAATCATAAGGTGCAACTCCCCCCCCCCCACTTATGTAATCACTAAAAATAAAGAATAAAATAAACTTTAAAAAATAAACTTACAAAAAAAAGTAAAAACCGACTTCAAAACCGAAATGCACTAAAAAGTCTTAAATAAACTCTTCACCATTGAAAGGAAAGGAATCCGTTTTAGGCAAACAATTTCTTTTTGGAGTCGGTGCCATCACTTTGACCATCAAGCATCAACTATCACAGCGACGACTCCAAAAAGAAATTCTTTGCCTAAACCGGATTCCTTTCCTTTCAATGGTGAAGAGTTTATTTAAGACTTTTTAGTGCATTTTGGTTTTGAAGTCGGTTTTTACTTTTTTTTAAAGTTTATTTTTTTTAAAAGACCTATCCATAAACACCCTACACGCATAGGTTTGACCAAAAAAAGGTTTTAGTTTCATGTCTCATAAATATCATAAATATCATTATTTTTTGTATGAGAATTGTAAAGCGGTTAATAGGATACATCTCCCTACAAAGTTTCAACTGTTTTATACTAATAGTTTCAGAATAATGTAGCTGTGACACACGGACGGACAGACAAACAGACTTGACGAAAATATAAGGGTTCCGTTTTTTGCCAAGCCTAAATAAGTACGCAAAATCGGTGGAGTTAGGTATTTATTATACTTATACAGACAGTACTTACCAATGTAACATATGAAATTTATGAAAGTTATACTATTAAATGACAAAATACTTTTTTAACAAAAACGAAACCTAATAAGTCAATATCCCCTTTATATTTCATCATCGTCATCTCTATCTTGGCGTTGCAAATCAGTTAACATGCTTTAACACTACACACAAAAAATGTAGCAAAATGATAATGCAGACATACTAAATAAAAAAATACTTTCCAAAAGTCGAATGACAGAAACACTCTTATGACAATCTCGATGCGCAAGCGCCGGTATTTTATTTATTTATCATTAACACATGGCCTTGAATTATAGATTAAATAGAATCACCAGCTTTACGTACCGTTCAAATCCAAAGGCATTATTATCACAAAATTTAACATCAAAACACTTGGAAAGATTTTGCATTCATTTGTGTATTTAACCGAGAACACGTAGAGCTTTGTTCGCGGCTATATGAGTACTGATTACTGAATGAGTAGCACTATAATACGATATTGATTCTAGCTGTAGGTATTTCGAATTGTGATAACGGCGAGCTTGAAGTATATTTTCTGCCAATGCTAATTCGATGTCTTGATCTTAGATTATATTTTCTATGACTCATTTCAAGATGTCCCTTTACCTGTAATTACACTTTTGAAAAAAAAAGATAGTATTTTATTTTGCTTTGGTAATGTTATTATGGAATGTTAATACAACTGACACTATATGTTTAGCATAAGGGCTTATTTCGTATAGTTTTCACACACATCTTTAACTTTAAAAAACGTTGCGATTTAACATTAAAACTATTCCCAAAGATTTGTTTTTTTTAAAACAATTTGATTACGAACTAAGACAAAATGATCTTCAGTTATACAGTGTGTCCTTGAATAAAGTACAATCTCGATAGGAGATGAAAGTAGACCTAAAATGGAACAGAACAGTAAAAAAAAATCTTGTTTGTTTTAGCTTCTACTGAAGAAATATTTCTTTTCCTTCTTTTGTGCGTAAGTTTAGGTCTTTTTTCATCTCCTATGCGGATTACACTTTATCCAGAGACACACTGCATAACGTCAAATAAAAATTAATAATCTTTGAATTTACTCTATGAAATTAGATGTCGTCAACTTTAGGTTTATATTTACGATCCCAACAGTTAGTCAAACAAAACGCAACACACAATCATTTCGTAATACCTAGTTCAGCTTGTTTCAAAATGAAAATGTTACTTGCATTTATGAAAATCACTTCAACAAGCCCAGTGTCAAACAGAACACCGGGATAGCGCGAAATAACTAAGGATTTGCGTTGCAATATTGCACATGCAAAATATTTTTCATTTCGGTATATTCTTAGTTGAAATAATGGTGGAACCAGAAAAGCGACAAAATAATGGAGATTTGTTTTGGTGTTACTATAAGCTGTCCTGTAAAAATATAGGTTTTGGTGTTATTTTTCATAACTGAAATATATACAAGTTGTGGCCTGCTATAGGAGCAAAAAACTTTGATATAAGCCCTTTAAGTAACTAGTCTTTAATTTATTGTAATGAATAATAAATCTACTGTTATCTTTACTAATATTTTAAAGCTGAAGAGTTTATTTGTTTGAACGCGCTAATCTCAGAAACTAACGAGGAGGCTTTATGCTATTAAACATTACGATTTGACTTAAAAAAGCAGAGAAACAATGAAAAATGTTGCAAAAACATTGCGTATGTAGCGTAAACCGTTTAAGATACATCAAAATCATGAATAACGGGATTGTTTCGCTAATAAAGTTCTACAACAAAGTCCGTAACAGAATATGTCTATCTGATATTGTTTACTCACTAGAAACTTTTTATGTTCATAAATTTGATACAAAATGATGTTCTACTTTCAGAAGTGTTTTGATGCGGACGGGTACCTATATTTATTCATCATTATCAGCCAAAGGACGTCCACTACTGAACATAGGCCTCCCCCACGGCTTTCCATAGCGACCGATCACTAGCGGTCTGCATCCAGTTTGATCCTGCGATCTTTTTAAGGTCGTCTGTCCATCTTGTTAGTGGACGTCCTACGCTGCGTCTTTGGTCGAAGGGTCTCCAATCTACAACTTTCCTGCCCCAACGGCCATCAGTCCTTCGCGCTATGTGCCCGGCTCACTGCCACTTAAGCTTACTGATTCTCAAGGCTATGTCCATTACCTTGGTTCTTCTACGTATCTGATTCGATCTCGTAGAGAAACACCGAGCATAGCCCGCTCCATCGCTCATTGTGTAGTTTTGAATTTCTTGAGGCCCATTGTTAGAGACCACGTTGCGGATCCGTAAGTCATCACTGGTAACACACACTGGGTGAAGACTTTCGTCTTCAGACACTGAGGTAATTGAGACGAGAAGACGCTCTTGCGCAGTTTCCCAAACGCTGCCCAGCCGAATTGGATTCGTCGATTGACCTCTTTCTTAAACTTGGACCTACCCAATTGGATCACTTGTCCCAGGTAGACGTACTCGTCGACAACTTCGAGAGTTGAGTTCCCAACAGATACTGGAGTGGGTACAACAAGGGAGCTTGACATAATTTTCGTCTGTTCCATGTTCATTTTAAGACCCACTTGTTGGGATACTCGGTCGAGGTCTTCGAGCATAGTGCCAAGATCATCCAGCGTTTTTGCCACAACGACTTTATAATTGGCAAACCGAAGGTGTGTTAAGTATTCGCCATTGACGGAGATGCCGAATCCTTCCCATTCCAGGAGCTTGAAGGCGTCTTCCAATGCCGCTGTAAACAGTTTCGGAGATATTACATCGCCCTGTCTTACACCTTTTTGCAATGGAATCGCCCTCGTCTTCTGTTCCTGTACTCGGACCGATATGGTGGCGTTGTTATAGTATAGACACTTTAACACCTCTATATACCTATAGTCTATGTGACACCGCTGAAGAGACCGCACACCGCAAACACCAACCAAGTTTAGATCGAATCAAAGGCCTTCTCATAGTCCACATTTCTTATAAACATCAAAGTAGTCATTTTTAGGGTTCCGTACCTCAAAAGGATAAAACCGGAACCCTTATAGGATCACTTTGTTGTCCGTCTGTCCGTCCGTCTGTCAAGACCCTTTTTCTCAGGAACGCGTGGAGGTATGAAGCTGAAATTTATATTAATTACTCAGGTCTACTGTCCCTTGAAGCTGTGAAAAAATCAAACTTCTAAGCCAACGCAATCAAAAGATACAGCCGTTTATGCCGCAAATATTCGACACTTGCAAGGGAATCAAAACCTACAGGGTGCTTCCCGTGAACTCAGAATCTTGAAATTTGGTACGAAGCAACGTCTTATAGCATAGATAAAGGAAAAATTACGAAAACCATAAATTTTAGTTACATCACATAATATATATATTTTTAATAATTTTAAACTTACAACCCATTTCCTCATAAACGCGTTGAGGTATTAAATTGAAATTTATACTAAATACTCAGGTCTATAATACCTTTAAGCTGTAACAAAATCAAACTTCTATGTCAACGCAATCAAAAGAAACAGCAATTTAAGCTGCATAGTTTGAAACTCGCAAGTACTCGCAAGGGAATCAAAACCTAAAGGGTACTTCCAGTCGACCGAGAATCTTGAAATTTGGCATGAAGCAACGTTTTATAGCACACATAAAGGAAAAATTCCGAAAAACTTAAATTTTTAGTTACATTACAAAATATATATTTTTTAATAAATATAAACTTATTACTTTTTTCCTCATGAACGCGTAGAGCTATCAAGTTGAAATTAAGTGGTACTATTCATAACTTTTTCAGTCACCATTTACAGGTCTGGTTCAAATTTAATAATTAATATTTTTTAATACTTAATTAATATTTTTGAACCAGATTTCTAAATAGTGACTAAAAAATTTAGTAAATAAATAACTTTAATAAAAGAACTTTCGCAAGTCTGCTGCAAGGCTGGTATAAGTGTTTCAGTTATATTATAGAAAATGATAAATGATAAATGATATGTGTTAAAAAATAAAGGATTACTTAAACGATAAAGAGATCTTTGTCTTAAATTTATGCTCCTCCATCTTTCCCCATTGTAATGTTATGAATTTCATTTTGCAATAAAAATACCATAGTTATGACTCGATTGTCGTAATGAACGAACTTTGTAAACCTTGCAGGTTTGTACGGAACCCTCGGTGCGCGAGTCCGACTCGCACTTGGCCGGTTTTTTCATTGGTAGGTACAGCATACTGAAATATATTAAATAAGCTTTTTCCACAAGTGTATTCCTAGAATCATTTTTCATTTTACAATTTAAGTAGCGTCTCAAGGCATTTCGCATCTCAAGCCATCGAAATAAGTAAGAGGCTCATCTTAAAAAATCTGCGAACCAAACCAATTGGATTCAAATTTAGCACCCCTGACTTATTTAACACTGACAACCCAACTTTATACCTTATTGTTATAGCGGGAAAAGTCACATTGCAGTGTTTTGTTTTTTCTAAGGTCTTTATCTTGGAATGGAGATGTCAAGTTGACAAGTACAGATTGCTTACTGATCGGGTATTCAGCTGAGTATGTTTATAGAATTTGAAAAAGAAAAAGCAATAGTACTATTGTCAACCAACTGCAAATAACGATGTTTGGTTAATTTGAAATTCCAGTTTATTTCTATTCATCAGTTCATTAATTAGTAGGATAAATAAGAATATTAATTCTTGTATTAAATTAACTTAATCTCTACTAACCCCCTTATTCATAATAACTCAAACAGTCTAATAAACCTATTTCAGCTATTACACTTTTTGTAACTTTCTGTCAAATGATTACCGTGCCAAGAAAGAACGAGACAGGTTAATTTAAAACAGGATTATAAGACTTTTTGCATTATTGTTTGAATGCACTTATCTCAGGAACTACTGGACTGATTTGAAAAAATATTTTTATGTTTGATAACTTATTTATCGAGGAAAGCTTTAAGCTGTAGTACATCACGCTGTAACGGGAGGGGAGGGAGCAAACTCAAAACGCGCAGACGAAGTCGCGGGGGACCGCTAGTGTTATATAAAAGTTATTTCAATAACAATCATGTAACCGCTAAGATATTGCAAACAGTATTACATAAATTACATAATATGTTACAAAACTAATTATTATTATTATTAATTCATGTTATCATGTTATAAAAATATTTATTGGGATTTCGAATATATTATAATATACATAAAATTAAACCGAATTCAATGTTTTGTTCAATTCTAATTTATGCGTGGAGTTTATTATGATCATTAATCTTCTATACTTACAAATATACCCCTTCTCTAACATCCAAGCCAGGCGATCGTTTATTTAAACATGACTTTAATATATTATTAATGCCATCCATATTAAGGAAAAAAATATCATCACCGCGGTGTCATATACACGCAGCGCCATCTCACGGCGCGTAGCCGCAACTGAACAATATCAGAAACCACGTCCGAAGCACCTCATCTCGTCTCCATTATTCACTCTTTCATTAGTCGGATAGCAATTTTTCAGGTCCGCGAATGGTTTACGAGTTTAGAACAGCCGTGGGTAGTGTAAACATTTTATGGAGGGTCGGTTCATAATTACATATCGGGATAGAGTGTAATAAACATCGCAGGGTCACAATAGATGCAACTAAACGCTAGGTTGAGGCTGATAATGATGCTGATAGAGTTGTAACAGAATTACGCTAATAAAATTAATCATCATTTTAATCATCAGCCAAAAGACGTCCACATGCCCACTGAAAATAGGCCTTCCCGATGGTTTTCCACAGCGACCGGTTGTAAACTCTCTGCATCCAGTGTTCTGCGATCTTTACAAGGACGTCTGTCCATCTTGTCGGTGGACGTCCTAAGCTGCGCCTTGGGTCGACTAATATATTGATCATGCGTTTCCGCATTGTTTAGTAATTTGGGTAGGTATACCAGTGCATTGCAATGACATAACTGATATAACTGATAGTCTCTCTCTCTCTCTCTGAACTGAATATATCTGATTCGTATTCGGTTTGATACGAGTAAGTAAAACAGATGCGTATGAACGCCCATTGCACTGCATTTATACGAATCTGTTTTTTAGTTATTACATGTCAGTTACACAAGAGTGAAAAATTATCTTCATTTTGGAAAATCATCAGACCACTACTTGATAATGGGTCAAAGGCGAAGAGGTAGGCTTAAACTGCGATGGTTGAGTCTCATCAAGAAAGACCTAAAAAGCTGTGACTTAACCGAGAACGACGTCCAGATTGGGTCAGAGTGGAGGAAGAATAGTTGGAAAGCCAACGCCGACATCAGACGGGAGAGTTGCTAGGAAGAAGAAGATCAAACCAGTACTTGATAGCAAAGGTGCAAAGAAAAATCTAAGAGTTAAAAGTAAGACTCGAAAACGGGCGTTACTTTAAACATAAACTTTAAACATAAACATAACATCGCCAATTCTACTTTACGCATACCGTATACTGAGGATTGAAAGGATACAAAAAGGTTTCTGTAGCACTTGGCCTTTGCGGAAGGAATAGACAAAAAATACCGTCATATGAGGCTAGAAAGGAACCATTTAATATAGTCAATCTTCATAATAGGAGGGACGCGCTTGACTTATTTTTCTAATTTAAAACTCTGAGAAATCAAATTGACTGTCCCCAACTTTTAAATATATTTTATTTTAAGATCCCCTAGTGATATCCACGCAGGAAAATTCTAAATATTCTCTCTGTGCCACTCAGCAGGACTCGGCTCGGCAGAAACTCGCCAATTCCCCGCATATGTGGGTTATATAACAAGTTTTCTAGAATCTTCGATGTCAACTTTCACTCCTTACAAAATTATCGGAAATATATATTTTCCAAAATTAGTCAAAAGTAGTTAAGTAAGCTATTATTTATAAGTGTACTTAATTGTATTTATTACTATAGCTAAGCTAGTTGAGTTTGTTTATAAAACTGTAGAGCAATTATCTTATAACTAATAAGCTGCTTATAAAGGAGGGGAGAAGAAATGATAAGGACTGTATTTAGTAGTTACAGAGTAAAGCGTGTATTAGCGAAATATAGTTAAAAACAGGAAAAATTAAATAATCTTTCGTACAAACCAAGACGTAGCAGAAACACGACAGAACTTATGTCATAAAAACAAAGAGCTTTCACACAGAAAAAATATAAAACTGCATAAAAAAGTATTTGCTCCGCAACATCTCTCCCTCTCTTTCAAAACTGATAAAAATATAACGAGGGAGATAGAGAGAGAGAGCGGGAGAGAGCTGGCCTTTAAACAGGCAGTCGCACCAGCTTTTTGCAGGGACGGCGAAGGACTCCTCCTGCAGTAGAAACCTCGTCTACTCTCACTAGCCCATCTGCACCGGGAAATACCCGGGTTATACGACCACGTGGCCATGTACCGCGCGGTAAGTTGCCATCGACCACCAGCACAAGGTCACCTACACCAAGAGCAAGTCCGTCACCGGTCGTGTCACCTCGCCTAGGTGTCAGAGTCGGGAGGTATTCTCTAACCCATCGGTTCCAGAATAAATCTGTAAGCCGCAATGCCTTACGCCATTGAGAACGCCCCCATAAATCCTGCGGCTCTGTCTTACCGTAATGGTTAGCCGTGGATGCTGTGCCGATAAGGAAGTGGAAGAGCGTCAGTGCCTCTTCATCATTTGGGTCAGTGGGAACGTAAGTTAAGGATATAATGTTTTAAACTTTCATGTTTTAAACTCATAAATAATAAGGTACATGGTAGCAATCCCGTATCTAACTATTCTAACGTAAGTTAAGGGCCTTGAGTTGACCACAGCTTCAGCTTCCATCAAAAGGGTCGTCAAAACTGGTTCCTTTGGGGCTCTCTCTTGCAAGGTTACTTTTAAAGCAGACTTCACTGAACGCACGAGCCGCTCCCAAGCACCACCCATTGACGGTGCTGACGGTGGTATAAAGATCCAATCGATGTTCTGGTTGGTTGCAAACTCTTGAATTGCAGGGCCGTAGAGTTCTCGCATGAATTTGGCAGCACCGACGAACGCAGTCCCGTTGTCTGACCAAATCTGTTGAGGACTTCCACGACGGGCCGTAAATCGACGTAGGGCCATCAACGCTGCGTCGGTTGAGAGGTCATGGACTACCTCTAAATTTACAGCACGCGTCGTGAGACAGGTGTACAAAACTACCCACCGCTTTTCGTGTCTTCTGCCAACAGTAATCTGCACTGGACCGAAGTAGTCTAGGCCGACGAAAGTGAAGGGTCGGCGATGATGGGCGAGTCGAACCGTCGGCAGGTTTCCAACAGGGGGGTTCAAAGGGATACTCTTCCTTATCTTACAGTATTGGCAGGCATGTGCTGCTGCTCTGACTGTACTTCTTAGCTTCAAAATCCAGAACTGCTGCCGGAGTTGGTTGACAACAGTCTCGTTATTGCCATGAGCAAAGCGCCGGTGGTAATAGTGAGTCAAAAGTTTAACTGCTGGGTGGCTTCCATCAAGAACAATAGGGAAATTAGTAGCCGCAGTAGATTCTGCAACTGCTCCGATGCGACCCGATAACGTCATTAAACCATCACTTCCGAGAATAACATAAAGCTTTTGTAACTTGCTGTGGCGTGGCAATGGCTCTCCCAGTCGAAGTGCAGCTAACTCATCAGAAAACGAATCATTTTGGCATTTGATCAAAATATGCAGCTGAGCTAGGCGCAAATCGTCCGCAGTAAGAGGCGTAAGCTGGGCGACAGAAGTTCTTAGCCTAGAGGTAGGTGTGTGCGATGTTGAGGCCTTAGCACTCGCTCTACATCTTAAACGCCTGATGTACTGATGTGCACCCGCCGTCGACCGTAAGAAACGCAACCATTGGCTGAAGCGGGACGGATCCGCCGAAACAGTATGGATGGGAATGGTGCCTACTTGAATGAGATATGAATGAATTTTAGCACTTGGTTTCAGCTCATCTTTGTTAAGGCTAGTGTTGTGTGGCTCAACTGGCCAATCATATTGAGGTGATTTTAAAAATTCAGGTCCTTCAATCCACCGACTATTTTTAAGGTCAGCGTCTGACTTTTGCCGTGTGGCGTCATCTGCGACGTTAAGTGCTGTGGGCACCCACCGCCACTCATCTAAATATGAAAGCTCTAGGATGTCTGCTAGCCTATGTGCGACGAAAGGCAAAAACGAACGTGCGTCGCTGCGGAGCCATTCCTAGAACATTCTTAGAGTCGGTCCATAGAAACTGCCTAGAGGGTTTAAACTTATGAGCGTCGCAGAAAGACGTCGCTAGACGAGCTGCTACCGTGGCTGCCTGCAGTTCGAGGCGAGAAATGGTGACAGGAGTTAGTGAGGCAACTCGGGACTTGCTACATATAAACGAAACCTGCACTGTTTTGTCAGGCAGTACCAAACGCCAGTAAGCGACAGCGACATACGCGTGCTCACTTGCGTCACAGAACACGTGCAGCTCACGCTCTATGAGATGAGCTTGGTTGGGAACATTGATTCTAGCTGTAGGTATTTCGAATTGTGATAACGGCGAGCTTGAAGTATATTTTCTGCCAATGCTAATTCGATGTCTTGATCTTAGATTATATTTTCTATGACTCATTTCAAGATGTCCCTTTACCTGTAATTACACTTTTGAAAAAAAAAGATAGTATTTTATTTTGCTTTGGTAATGTTATTATGGAATGTTAATACAACTGACACTATATGTTTAGCATAAGGGCTTATTTCGTATAGTTTTCACACACATCTTTAACTTTAAAAAACGTTGCGATTTAACATTAAAACTATTCCCAAAGATTTGTTTTTTTTAAAACAATTTGATTACGAACTAAGACAAAATGATCTTCAGTTATACAGTGTGTCCTTGAATAAAGTACAATCTCGATAGGAGATGAAAGTAGACCTAAAATGGAACAGAACAGTAAAAAAAAATCTTGTTTGTTTTAGCTTCTACTGAAGAAATATTTCTTTTCCTTCTTTTGTGCGTAAGTTTAGGTCTTTTTTCATCTCCTATGCGGATTACACTTTATCCAGAGACACACTGCATAACGTCAAATAAAAATTAATAATCTTTGAATTTACTCTATGAAATTAGATGTCGTCAACTTTAGGTTTATATTTACGATCCCAACAGTTAGTCAAACAAAACGCAACACACAATCATTTCGTAATACCTAGTTCAGCTTGTTTCAAAATGAAAATGTTACTTGCATTTATGAAAATCACTTCAACAAGCCCAGTGTCAAACAGAACACCGGGATAGCGCGAAATAACTAAGGATTTGCGTTGCAATATTGCACATGCAAAATATTTTTCATTTCGGTATATTCTTAGTTGAAATAATGGTGGAACCAGAAAAGCGACAAAATAATGGAGATTTGTTTTGGTGTTACTATAAGCTGTCCTGTAAAAATATAGGTTTTGGTGTTATTTTTCATAACTGAAATATATACAAGTTGTGGCCTGCTATAGGAGCAAAAAACTTTGATATAAGCCCTTTAAGTAACTAGTCTTTAATTTATTGTAATGAATAATAAATCTACTGTTATCTTTACTAATATTTTAAAGCTGAAGAGTTTATTTGTTTGAACGCGCTAATCTCAGAAACTAACGAGGAGGCTTTATGCTATTAAACATTACGATTTGACTTAAAAAAGCAGAGAAACAATGAAAAATGTTGCAAAAACATTGCGTATGTAGCGTAAACCGTTTAAGATACATCAAAATCATGAATAACGGGATTGTTTCGCTAATAAAGTTCTACAACAAAGTCCGTAACAGAATATGTCTATCTGATATTGTTTACTCACTAGAAACTTTTTATGTTCATAAATTTGATACAAAATGATGTTCTACTTTCAGAAGTGTTTTGATGCGGACGGGTACCTATATTTATTCATCATTATCAGCCAAAGGACGTCCACTACTGAACATAGGCCTCCCCCACGGCTTTCCATAGCGACCGATCACTAGCGGTCTGCATCCAGTTTGATCCTGCGATCTTTTTAAGGTCGTCTGTCCATCTTGTTAGTGGACGTCCTACGCTGCGTCTTTGGTCGAAGGGTCTCCAATCTACAACTTTCCTGCCCCAACGGCCATCAGTCCTTCGCGCTATGTGCCCGGCTCACTGCCACTTAAGCTTACTGATTCTCAAGGCTATGTCCATTACCTTGGTTCTTCTACGTATCTGATTCGATCTCGTAGAGAAACACCGAGCATAGCCCGCTCCATCGCTCATTGTGTAGTTTTGAATTTCTTGAGGCCCATTGTTAGAGACCACGTTGCGGATCCGTAAGTCATCACTGGTAACACACACTGGGTGAAGACTTTCGTCTTCAGACACTGAGGTAATTGAGACGAGAAGACGCTCTTGCGCAGTTTCCCAAACGCTGCCCAGCCGAATTGGATTCGTCGATTGACCTCTTTCTTAAACTTGGACCTACCCAATTGGATCACTTGTCCCAGGTAGACGTACTCGTCGACAACTTCGAGAGTTGAGTTCCCAACAGATACTGGAGTGGGTACAACAAGGGAGCTTGACATAATTTTCGTCTGTTCCATGTTCATTTTAAGACCCACTTGTTGGGATACTCGGTCGAGGTCTTCGAGCATAGTGCCAAGATCATCCAGCGTTTTTGCCACAACGACTTTATAATTGGCAAACCGAAGGTGTGTTAAGTATTCGCCATTGACGGAGATGCCGAATCCTTCCCATTCCAGGAGCTTGAAGGCGTCTTCCAATGCCGCTGTAAACAGTTTCGGAGATATTACATCGCCCTGTCTTACACCTTTTTGCAATGGAATCGCCCTCGTCTTCTGTTCCTGTACTCGGACCGATATGGTGGCGTTGTTATAGTATAGACACTTTAACACCTCTATATACCTATAGTCTATGTGACACCGCTGAAGAGACCGCACACCGCAAACACCAACCAAGTTTAGATCGAATCAAAGGCCTTCTCATAGTCCACATTTCTTATAAACATCACAGTAGTCATTTTTAGGGTTCCGTACCTCAAAAGGATAAAACCGGAACCCTTATAGGATCACTTTGTTGTCCGTCTGTCCGTCCGTCTGTCAAGACCCTTTTTCTCAGGAACGCGTGGAGGTATGAAGCTGAAATTTATATTAATTACTCAGGTCTACTGTCCCTTGAAGCTGTGAAAAAATCAAACTTCTAAGCCAACGCAATCAAAAGATACAGCCGTTTATGCCGCAAATATTCGACACTTGCAAGGGAATCAAAACCTACAGGGTGCTTCCCGTGAACTCAGAATCTTGAAATTTGGTACGAAGCAACGTCTTATAGCATAGATAAAGGAAAAATTACGAAAACCATAAATTTTAGTTACATCACATAATATATATATTTTTAATAATTTTAAACTTACAACCCATTTCCTCATAAACGCGTTGAGGTATTAAATTGAAATTTATACTAAATACTCAGGTCTATAATACCTTTAAGCTGTAACAAAATCAAACTTCTATGTCAACGCAATCAAAAGAAACAGCAATTTAAGCTGCATAGTTTGAAACTCGCAAGTACTCGCAAGGGAATCAAAACCTAAAGGGTACTTCCAGTCGACCGAGAATCTTGAAATTTGGCATGAAGCAACGTTTTATAGCACACATAAAGGAAAAATTCCGAAAAACTTAAATTTTTAGTTACATTACAAAATATATATTTTTTAATAAATATAAACTTATTACTTTTTTCCTCATGAACGCGTAGAGCTATCAAGTTGAAATTAAGTGGTACTATTCATAACTTTTTCAGTCACCATTTACAGGTCTGGTTCAAATTTAATAATTAATATTTTTTAATACTTAATTAATATTTTTGAACCAGATTTCTAAATAGTGACTAAAAAATTTAGTAAATAAATAACTTTAATAAAAGAACTTTCGCAAGTCTGCTGCAAGGCTGGTATAAGTGTTTCAGTTATATTATAGAAAATGATAAATGATAAATGATATGTGTTAAAAAATAAAGGATTACTTAAACGATAAAGAGATCTTTGTCTTAAATTTATGCTCCTCCATCTTTCCCCATTGTAATGTTATGAATTTCATTTTGCAATAAAAATACCATAGTTATGACTCGATTGTCGTAATGAACGAACTTTGTAAACCTTGCAGGTTTGTACGGAACCCTCGGTGCGCGAGTCCGACTCGCACTTGGCCGGTTTTTTCATTGGTAGGTACAGCATACTGAAATATATTAAATAAGCTTTTTCCACAAGTGTATTCCTAGAATCATTTTTCATTTTACAATTTAAGTAGCGTCTCAAGGCATTTCGCATCTCAAGCCATCGAAATAAGTAAGAGGCTCATCTTAAAAAATCTGCGAACCAAACCAATTGGATTCAAATTTAGCACCCCTGACTTATTTAACACTGACAACCCAACTTTATACCTTATTGTTATAGCGGGAAAAGTCACATTGCAGTGTTTTGTTTTTTCTAAGGTCTTTATCTTGGAATGGAGATGTCAAGTTGACAAGTACAGATTGCTTACTGATCGGGTATTCAGCTGAGTATGTTTATAGAATTTGAAAAAGAAAAAGCAATAGTACTATTGTCAACCAACTGCAAATAACGATGTTTGGTTAATTTGAAATTCCAGTTTATTTCTATTCATCAGTTCATTAATTAGTAGGATAAATAAGAATATTAATTCTTGTATTAAATTAACTTAATCTCTACTAACCCCCTTATTCATAATAACTCAAACAGTCTAATAAACCTATTTCAGCTATTACACTTTTTGTAACTTTCTGTCAAATGATTACCGTGCCAAGAAAGAACGAGACAGGTTAATTTAAAACAGGATTATAAGACTTTTTGCATTATTGTTTGAATGCACTTATCTCAGGAACTACTGGACTGATTTGAAAAAATATTTTTATGTTTGATAACTTATTTATCGAGGAAAGCTTTAAGCTGTAGTACATCACGCTGTAACGGGAGGGGAGGGAGCAAACTCAAAACGCGCAGACGAAGTCGCGGGGGACCGCTAGTGTTATATAAAAGTTATTTCAATAACAATCATGTAACCGCTAAGATATTGCAAACAGTATTACATAAATTACATAATATGTTACAAAACTAATTATTATTATTATTAATTCATGTTATCATGTTATAAAAATATTTATTGGGATTTCGAATATATTATAATATACATAAAATTAAACCGAATTCAATGTTTTGTTCAATTCTAATTTATGCGTGGAGTTTATTATGATCATTAATCTTCTATACTTACAAATATACCCCTTCTCTAACATCCAAGCCAGGCGATCGTTTATTTAAACATGACTTTAATATATTATTAATGCCATCCATATTAAGGAAAAAAATATCATCACCGCGGTGTCATATACACGCAGCGCCATCTCACGGCGCGTAGCCGCAACTGAACAATATCAGAAACCACGTCCGAAGCACCTCATCTCGTCTCCATTATTCACTCTTTCATTAGTCGGATAGCAATTTTTCAGGTCCGCGAATGGTTTACGAGTTTAGAACAGCCGTGGGTAGTGTAAACATTTTATGGAGGGTCGGTTCATAATTACATATCGGGATAGAGTGTAATAAACATCGCAGGGTCACAATAGATGCAACTAAACGCTAGGTTGAGGCTGATAATGATGCTGATAGAGTTGTAACAGAATTACGCTAATAAAATTAATCATCATTTTAATCATCAGCCAAAAGACGTCCACATGCCCACTGAAAATAGGCCTTCCCGATGGTTTTCCACAGCGACCGGTTGTAAACTCTCTGCATCCAGTGTTCTGCGATCTTTACAAGGACGTCTGTCCATCTTGTCGGTGGACGTCCTAAGCTGCGCCTTGGGTCGACTAATATATTGATCATGCGTTTCCGCATTGTTTAGTAATTTGGGTAGGTATACCAGTGCATTGCAATGACATAACTGATATAACTGATAGTCTCTCTCTCTCTCTCTGAACTGAATATATCTGATTCGTATTCGGTTTGATACGAGTAAGTAAAACAGATGCGTATGAACGCCCATTGCACTGCATTTATACGAATCTGTTTTTTAGTTATTACATGTCAGTTACACAAGAGTGAAAAATTATCTTCATTTTGGAAAATCATCAGACCACTACTTGATAATGGGTCAAAGGCGAAGAGGTAGGCTTAAACTGCGATGGTTGAGTCTCATCAAGAAAGACCTAAAAAGCTGTGACTTAACCGAGAACGACGTCCAGATTGGGTCAGAGTGGAGGAAGAATAGTTGGAAAGCCAACGCCGACATCAGACGGGAGAGTTGCTAGGAAGAAGAAGATCAAACCAGTACTTGATAGCAAAGGTGCAAAGAAAAATCTAAGAGTTAAAAGTAAGACTCGAAAACGGGCGTTACTTTAAACATAAACTTTAAACATAAACATAACATCGCCAATTCTACTTTACGCATACCGTATACTGAGGATTGAAAGGATACAAAAAGGTTTCTGTAGCACTTGGCCTTTGCGGAAGGAATAGACAAAAAATACCGTCATATGAGGCTAGAAAGGAACCATTTAATATAGTCAATCTTCATAATAGGAGGGACGCGCTTGACTTATTTTTCTAATTTAAAACTCTGAGAAATCAAATTGACTGTCCCCAACTTTTAAATATATTTTATTTTAAGATCCCCTAGTGATATCCACGCAGGAAAATTCTAAATATTCTCTCTGTGCCACTCAGCAGGACTCGGCTCGGCAGAAACTCGCCAATTCCCCGCATATGTGGGTTATATAACAAGTTTTCTAGAATCTTCGATGTCAACTTTCACTCCTTACAAAATTATCGGAAATATATATTTTCCAAAATTAGTCAAAAGTAGTTAAGTAAGCTATTATTTATAAGTGTACTTAATTGTATTTATTACTATAGCTAAGCTAGTTGAGTTTGTTTATAAAACTGTAGAGCAATTATCTTATAACTAATAAGCTGCTTATAAAGGAGGGGAGAAGAAATGATAAGGACTGTATTTAGTAGTTACAGAGTAAAGCGTGTATTAGCGAAATATAGTTAAAAACAGGAAAAATTAAATAATCTTTCGTACAAACCAAGACGTAGCAGAAACACGACAGAACTTATGTCATAAAAACAAAGAGCTTTCACACAGAAAAAATATAAAACTGCATAAAAAAGTATTTGCTCCGCAACATCTCTCCCTCTCTTTCAAAACTGATAAAAATATAACGAGGGAGATAGAGAGAGAGAGCGGGAGAGAGCTGGCCTTTAAACAGGCAGTCGCACCAGCTTTTTGCAGGGACGGCGAAGGACTCCTCCTGCAGTAGAAACCTCGTCTACTCTCACTAGCCCATCTGCACCGGGAAATACCCGGGTTATACGACCACGTGGCCATGTACCGCGCGGTAAGTTGCCATCGACCACCAGCACAAGGTCACCTACACCAAGAGCAAGTCCGTCACCGGTCGTGTCACCTCGCCTAGGTGTCAGAGTCGGGAGGTATTCTCTAACCCATCGGTTCCAGAATAAATCTGTAAGCCGCAATGCCTTACGCCATTGAGAACGCCCCCATAAATCCTGCGGCTCTGTCTTACCGTAATGGTTAGCCGTGGATGCTGTGCCGATAAGGAAGTGGAAGAGCGTCAGTGCCTCTTCATCATTTGGGTCAGTGGGAACGTAAGTTAAGGATATAATGTTTTAAACTTTCATGTTTTAAACTCATAAATAATAAGGTACATGGTAGCAATCCCGTATCTAACTATTCTAACGTAAGTTAAGGGCCTTGAGTTGACCACAGCTTCAGCTTCCATCAAAAGGGTCGTCAAAACTGGTTCCTTTGGGGCTCTCTCTTGCAAGGTTACTTTTAAAGCAGACTTCACTGAACGCACGAGCCGCTCCCAAGCACCACCCATTGACGGTGCTGACGGTGGTATAAAGATCCAATCGATGTTCTGGTTGGTTGCAAACTCTTGAATTGCAGGGCCGTAGAGTTCTCGCATGAATTTGGCAGCACCGACGAACGCAGTCCCGTTGTCTGACCAAATCTGTTGAGGACTTCCACGACGGGCCGTAAATCGACGTAGGGCCATCAACGCTGCGTCGGTTGAGAGGTCATGGACTACCTCTAAATTTACAGCACGCGTCGTGAGACAGGTGTACAAAACTACCCACCGCTTTTCGTGTCTTCTGCCAACAGTAATCTGCACTGGACCGAAGTAGTCTAGGCCGACGAAAGTGAAGGGTCGGCGATGATGGGCGAGTCGAACCGTCGGCAGGTTTCCAACAGGGGGGTTCAAAGGGATACTCTTCCTTATCTTACAGTATTGGCAGGCATGTGCTGCTGCTCTGACTGTACTTCTTAGCTTCAAAATCCAGAACTGCTGCCGGAGTTGGTTGACAACAGTCTCGTTATTGCCATGAGCAAAGCGCCGGTGGTAATAGTGAGTCAAAAGTTTAACTGCTGGGTGGCTTCCATCAAGAACAATAGGGAAATTAGTAGCCGCAGTAGATTCTGCAACTGCTCCGATGCGACCCGATAACGTCATTAAACCATCACTTCCGAGAATAACATAAAGCTTTTGTAACTTGCTGTGGCGTGGCAATGGCTCTCCCAGTCGAAGTGCAGCTAACTCATCAGAAAACGAATCATTTTGGCATTTGATCAAAATATGCAGCTGAGCTAGGCGCAAATAGTCCGCAGTAAGAGGCGTAAGCTGGGCGACAGAAGTTCTTAGCCTAGAGGTAGGTGTGTGCGATGTTGAGGCCTTAGCACTCGCTCTACATCTTAAACGCCTGATGTACTGATGTGCACCCGCCGTCGACCGTAAGAAACGCAACCATTGGCTGAAGCGGGACGGATCCGCCGAAACAGTATGGATGGGAATGGTGCCTACTTGAATGAGATATGAATGAATTTTAGCACTTGGTTTCAGCTCATCTTTGTTAAGGCTAGTGTTGTGTGGCTCAACTGGCCAATCATATTGAGGTGATTTTAAAAATTCAGGTCCTTCAATCCACCGACTATTTTTAAGGTCAGCGTCTGACTTTTGCCGTGTGGCGTCATCTGCGACGTTAAGTGCTGTGGGCACCCACCGCCACTCATCTAAATATGAAAGCTCTAGGATGTCTGCTAGCCTATGTGCGACGAAAGGCAAAAACGAACGTGCGTCGCTGCGGAGCCATTCCTAGAACATTCTTAGAGTCGGTCCATAGAAACTGCCTAGAGGGTTTAAACTTATGAGCGTCGCAGAAAGACGTCGCTAGACGAGCTGCTACCGTGGCTG
Organism: Pyrausta purpuralis; assembly: GCA_963924145.1. Taxonomy (NCBI): domain Eukaryota; kingdom Metazoa; phylum Arthropoda; class Insecta; order Lepidoptera; family Crambidae; genus Pyrausta; species Pyrausta purpuralis. The sequence continues at coordinate 9,074,106 of OZ001666.1, read as the reverse complement.
CCTGCAGTTCGAGGCGAGAAATGGTGACAGGAGTTAGTGAGGCAACTCGGGACTTGCTACATATAAACGAAACCTGCACTGTTTTGTCAGGCAGTACCAAACGCCAGTAAGCGACAGCGACATACGCGTGCTCACTTGCGTCACAGAACACGTGCAGCTCACGCTCTATGAGATGAGCTTGGTTGGGAACATGAGCCTCTCTCAGGTGCCAGCGTGGGACTCGAATGTCTACAGTACAAGATATATCAGCAAGCCACGCTTTCCACTTAGTTCTTAGGTCCTGAGGAAGTTCCTGGTCCCAATCAATTCCTCTGCGCCAAACTACTTGGAATATAATACGAGCTTTTATGGTAATGGGAGCTAGTATACCTAGCGGGTCAAAAACTCGCATCATACTAGAAAGTGCATGACGTTTTGTGATTTTTTGAGGCAAAGCTAGCGACGTTTTTAGGGCGACCGTGTTAAAACCTAACTCATCAGTCGACGGATACCATATTAGGCCCAAAGTACGCACGCTTTGCGGAAAATGACCAATATCTACGCCTGTGCTACCAGAATCTAGTCTCAAATTTGGTGGTATAAGAGTGAGCGCATCGGGTTCGTTAGCACCCGCGAACTTCATAGTGCGCTCACTCTTGCACCTCTACGATGTCTCTAGCTAATTGCGCGGCTTCATCTGACCCTTCCAAACTGCCAATGAAATCATCCATATATGTTTGGACAATTGCATGAGCAGCCTCAGGATATAAATCTCTTAACTCTTCAGCATTTTTGTTTTTAAGATAGAGTGCTGTGTATGGGCTAGAAGCAGCACCAAATATCATTGATGACATTCTATATGTCGAAAGAGGCAAGTCGGGAGAATCACGCCATAAAAACTGCTGCGCATCCCTGTCTTCAGGCCTGATTTTCACTTGCGGAAACATTTCTTTTACGTCAGCTATCATGCCGATTTTACCCTCTCGAAAACGATAAATAATATTTAAAAGAGAAGGCAATAAGTCAGGGCCGGTCAACAAAAGGGAATTCAAGCTAACTCCCTGAGAGCGAGCTGCGGCGTCATGAACCACGCGCAGCTTTCCTGGCTTGTTGGGGTTTACCACCCCAAAATGAGGTAGGTACCACACCCTAGTTTAATCAGAAGAGATGTCACATGGCTCGGCGTAACCTTTGTCTATCATAGCGTGTATATTTTTACGATACTGGTGGGCGTAAGCGGCGTCTTTACGAAAACGCTTTTCCAAACCATTAAAACGCGAAAACGCTAGCGGGTAACTATCTGGAATGTCAGTGACATCTGATTGCCATAATAAACCGACCTCAAACTGTCCATCTGGTAACCGACGAGCAGTGTCTTCGAGAATTTTCGAGGCGCGCTCGTCTGCGGCAGAACGGACTCGTTGCTTCACAATACCAATCGACTCTAACTTAAAGTTGTCCTAAATAAGACCCTCAATCTCCGAAAAATGATCTGACGTTGTGCTATGATTGATAAAAGTCACCGGTTTAGTCCTACTGGAAGTAAAGCCAAATACAGACCAACCTAAAGGCGTTAAACAAGCAGCTGGTTGTCTGTTTGAACCTTGGCGCACCTCTCGTGGGGTCAACAGATTCCAGTTGTCGATTCCAATTATCAATTTTGGCTCAGCGTTGTCGTACGTGATATAAGGTAACGAAAGATGCCTAATATCGTCTGGGCTGACTGACTGGCGTGCAATACCTAGAGCCGATACAGACCGTGCTCTATATACTTTATGCTGTTTGGATTCGTGCACGCCTTTAATATAAAAATCTACATACTCGACTTCGGTTAATTTAGATAGTCCACCCATACACTCTACTCTAATTTGTGCCTTAGGGCCGACTGCGCCTATAAGAGCTGTTACCTCATCGTCAATAAAAGTACTAGACGAGCCGTCGTCCAATAGAGCATAAGTATTTATAGAGCCCTTAGGTCCGCTTACAGTAACAGCGACGACTTTCAAAAGAGCTTTCAAGGGCCCATTTGAAATAGCGTGAGATACAATCTCGCTTTCAGGCTCTATCGGCATAGTTGAACAACTAGGTTCGGGTTCGATTCCGTTCGAGAGCGTTTCAGTAGTTGTACGAGAATTAACTGATTCAAAGTTATGCAACAATTTATGATATTTGTATTTGCAGCCTTCCACATTACATAACGTCTTCGGATTACATGTCCTATAGCGATGCGAACCTTTTTTAAACATCTGTTACAAACTTTTTGGTCGCGGGCCCAATTCAACCTAGCCAAGGCTAAGTCAAGACGAATAAATTTATCACAGTTGTCTATCATGTGCCACTGTTGACAATATAAACAATTTGACTACAGTGCTACAGGGATCATATGGCACTTGGATGACATTGTCAGGGGGGCGTGATTGTGAAAAAAGGGTTGCCAGTGAATAATTTCTCCTTTGGTTGTAGGAGTTTATTTTGTTTGAGACATGGAGATTTAGGGGAACAAATCTATCAAAGTTTACAAAGTTTTACACAAAAATAGGTTTTTGAAATAATATTTAGAACTGACTAACTATCCATAGACTATGCCTACTATACTTAACAGAAGGTCAATTTTGTGAGAGGAAATTAGTAAACTCAGGTTTGTATTTAGGTTAGAAAAAATAAATCATAAGTAAAGAAACATCAGTTATTTTCAAATATGTTTATTTTAATTATGTTCCCCCAAAACCTGGTCTAATGGCATCATGTCATAATATTCATCTTCGAAATCCTTTTCGCTGTCACTACTTTCATCCGTGTCATAATTTTATGCTTCCTCGTTTTTCTGTTTTTCCCTGGCGAAACTATTTTGGAAGATGACGCTGCCGCGAACTTTCCTTCATTTCCAATCCTTGCTACAGTTCTTAATGATACTCCTGAAATCATATTAGCTTTTAATATTTTGATAAAAAAAATAAACTTAATTGTTAAGTTTCGGAAAAAGGGGTATCACTAACATGTCGCAGCTGCAACCCCGCTCGTTCAGTTTTTCAAATGGTGTTATCGGGGCGCCAGACTGTTTCTCTTTCATAAAAAACTCTTTAACTTTTAGCATCACTTCTCTCACGCCACATCTTATAACTTTTGGCATGTTTTACACATTTAAAATGCAACAAAATCACAACAGAACCGCAACAAAGAGCACCATCAACGAACTGTCACAATTGACAAGTTTTAAGCTGACGGTGTTAGTTCCGATTTTCGCCACGTGCCAAAAGATCCTTGTAGCACTGTAATTTTGTTGTGATTGTGAATTTGAATGATTTTTATTTTCAGCCGACTTATTACCTGAGTGAAAATTATTTTGTTTTGAATTCACCACGTTAACCTGAAACATTTTTGAGCTATTTGGCTGACTTAACAAGTTGGCTTCCGTAATAACGCCAAACTGGAATTCCGTGGTGACTTCCTCAGCTAAAAAATCAGCTAGCAACTCTAATTTCGTTCCTACAATCGGGTTAAAGTGAGACTTTGCGTAGTCTTTCCAGCGTGCTCGCATTGCAGGAGTCAATTTCAGAAGCAACGAGTTGTAGAGCTCCGGTGACTCTAAATAGGACTTATTATCAAGATATTTCATAACTGGAATGCAACTGCGAACACGGCCGGCAAAGAAATGCAAGTCCTTGCCCTCAAAATTCACTTTAGGCAAAGCTCGCACAGCGGCGACCTCCTGGAGGACGATGAGCTCCGGTCTACCAAACTGAAGTTCGAGAACAGATATAATATCGCCTGGATTATTCGCTGTAGAAAGTAAGGCACCGACGGCCTCTCGTGCCGGGCCGTACAGCGCGGCATTCACCCGTGATAAGTTGTCGAATAGTACTGGACGACTTGGATGTACCTGAAATAGACTTGTCATCCGCCACGGACGGACCCGACAGGGTCGAGCACGAGAGCGGGGGGCGGAGGCACCACATCGTTAAGCGTGCCGGAATCCGGCTGCGGAGCCTCGCCCGCACTCGACTCTAACGCTTTACTTTGCAATCTAGTTAGCATACTGGTTACTTTCAAACAAACAAAAAATATAGTTATTTGTAGGAAGGGAAAATTATCGGAAGAAAAATTTTACAAGAAAATTTAAATTTTGAAAGTAAAATTTACCGAGCGAAAAGGACCAAATATAAAGGAGGGGAGAAGAAATGATAAGGACTGTACTTAGTAGTTACAGGGTAAAGCGTGTATTAGCGAAATATAGTTAAAAACAGGAAAAATTAAATAATCTTTCGTACAAACCAAGACGTAGCAGAAACACGACAGAACTTATGTCATAAAAACAAAGAGCTTTCACACAGAAAAAATATAAAACTGCATAAAAAAGTATTTGCTCCGCAACACTGTTTAATTAAGCAAAAATCATTGTATCAACAGTTGATAAACCTAATAAATAAAACATAAATATAAAAAAAATATAAAAATACAAATCCACTGCAGGAAATTGCATGTAAATCGGTCAAGCCGTTCTGGAGATACATGGGAACACCTTCTCCGTCCCGTCGCAGGTAAGAAGATGGCGTAAGGTGAATATGCAACTTCGGGTCTTAGGTGGTTAGGCGGCTGAAAAGGAGAGGTGTGACGGATAGATATCGAAAAAAAATATCACTACTAAATAAAACTACTTCAACTTGAGAGTTTAATTGCCATCAATGACCCTTTATGTAATAAATCCAGCAAAGTTTCAGTTTACAGATTTCACAGTAATATTGTTTTTACTACAACTGGATAATAAACTTTAATAACACACCGAAAAATGTCTTTTAATTTTGTATCAAGGAGTTGCAGTAAAGAGAGAGATTTACGATCCACCCTTGTTGCTTAGGGAGCGAAATAAAATTACTTTGTAACGCACACTGAATTATTTTAATACTATTTTGCTATGGTAACAATGCTTTAAAAAAAACTGAATAAATCAACTTATGTGACGCGAGTAATCGAACCATGCGGTCTCCGCTACCAGTGCGAAAGCCTATACCACTCGGACACCCAGACATTAATGTGATTTCAACAACGTTTACCTAGGTTTCGTCACACTCTCAACAATCGAATGTTACCATAATAACATATGAAAATATTTCTGAAGTGATTCATTTATTACATCAAATACATGAAATCATAAAAAAATACTTATTCAACAACGAAACCTTTTCTTTGACGACGCGTTTGGTGTGACGGTTAGAGCTTCTGACTATTACGCCGGTCGTCGCGGGTTTGAATCCCGCAAGGCGCAAATGTTTGTGTGATGAGCACGAACATTTGCATGTGAGTCATGGATGTTTAAAATGTATTTAAGTATGTATAGGAGTCATGGGAGACGCCCCTATCATAATCGTTGTCTGGTATTCGTAACACAAGGAAGAAAATCCCTTAATTCGAAACCACGACAATTGGTGTGTTGTCTGGCGCATATTTATTTATTCATTTACTTAAGGAGGCGATGACGCTGGCTGGAATATACTATATTATGATACAAAAGTAGTGATCTAGAATGTAACGGAAATCATTATTAGAATCCTTTGCTAAAAAGGTTAAATAAAGTCAAATCATTATCTTGCTTCAAGTTTTGAGCTAAGGTATTTACAAAACCAATCGTGTTGTAAAGAACTTAGTAAAATCATTTATGTTTCATTGAACGAGAAAACGTCAGTGTGCCTGGGAAGCTTAATATAACTTCTAGATTTTAATCCGACGTTTTGGTTGGAAATCCTATTGAGACCTTGTGTTTTTCCATTACGGTCAATTTTGCACAGGTACTTTGTTATTCATACAAGTACTATGAAAACAAAGTTATTTTGCTGTTAACAAAATATTGTGGTATTTTGACTTAGTGGAAATAATAGTGGATCTCTTATTCTCTAGTTAAGTTGACACGGAACCCTTAGTGTGCGAGTCCGACTCGCACTTGACCGGTTTTATAAATTGTAAAATAAATACAAAGGACATGTTTTTCTTTCTATGGGAAAATGCCAACAAAAATAGCTTATCGCTTAATCATTAATTAAAGCTTAATCGCTTTCAGAATGATTGCCGTGAATAAAATGTTCGAGTTTTTGAAATGTACTTTTTTCTGAGTCTTTGTTGTCCCACTGCTGGGCAAAGGCCTTCCCCAAACTACCTACTCCATGCGTCCCTGTTCTTGGTAAGATAAGTGATTGCCAGGCCTCGTGGTATTTGTCAAGATATATCTTGACAACTAAGTACTTTAATTAATAAAAAACTCAATATTTCATCACAAACTTTTGATAGTAGCACAGAAGTCAAACTACATTCAAAGTGCGCTCGAGCAATGCACACAAAGGCACCGCTCACGGACAAGAGATTTCGCGCGCGTTTCGCCACTACACGTTGCATCCTCAGGAGATGTTGTCGCCTCGGCGGAGCACGGACGACTGAACGACTGAACGACTGTCGAGGTTTTTTGCACGTTGGTGTTGGGTACTAATAATTGCATCAGCTGTGCCGCATGCGTATTGAGGGAGGGCGGGTGGTGCATCCTGCATTTGCCTGAACTAATACTAAACGCGGTGACGGTTCGTGGTGTTAGTTGCCTGCGCCGGCGTCGCTTCGCGGAAATTTAAAGCAAAATAATTTTATAAATTTCAACTTAATAATGGATTTCCGCAAAGTAACGCCTGATTCCATTAATTAATTACTTTATCGTTACTTATTTTCATATATTATGTATTTTATCGAAGTAACGTTAGTGCACTATTTTGTTTCCCATAATTTTATTTCCACGTAAGTCCAATATGCAGAATTGTCGAAACATCGAATTTCACTTCACTAAAGTCCGTATTGCCAAACGATTTTTGTTACTAATATTATATTGCATACTTTATTAATAGACTATTTAAAGCAAAACTGATGTTTAGAACAAACTTTGTACTACAGTAAGTTTAGGCCAAATGGAGCATCCGCGTTTAGTCTGTTGCCAGAAACTACCATGTCAAAACGTCCCTTACGTCAAAAGACGGAATAAAAAAATAAAATATAAATATGTGGTACAGCGCCCGTATTTTCACCTGGTTCGTAAGCGATATTTTTGTTTAATTGTCTGTGTATAGAATAATTTATTCTGAATAAAACTAATTTACTATCTGAGTAAAACATATCTCAGTGCTAAACGATGATTACCTATGCCTTAAACTCAAATCCTAAGTTTTGTGTTTATTATTTTAAAATGAAGCATCTCGTTAAAATAGGAATGTTAAGATTGTTTACGATATTCGTCTAACAAAGAAAAACGGACTTTAAGTAAAAATCTGTCTGTACTGACAGAAGTAGTATCATAAGATAGGCACAAAATATGTTATTATAATATTGGTAGGCGTATAAGAACCCTTCATTGTGGATACAATATCATATTTATTCATCTTATAATATCAAACATTATTAGGCAGAAAACTAAAAACCAGCAAGGTGTCATATCTGTTCCATTACTCTTTGTTACCCTTTACACCCTTTTGCTACCTTTGTCCTGTTTGGAAGAAGTGGGGAAAAATGATGGATGTGAATTCTTTTTTGGATTTGCTCGTTTTTTACGTGATTAATTTTCTCTAACGCTTAAAAACGTTTCATTTTAGAAAATGTGACACAAAATTTGTTCTGAACAGCGGGTCTAGTATAATATATCTATTATCAAAATACATAGGAACAAAAATCACTATGTACTCGTGTGAATTTCCCAGAATCAAGTTTCGCATCCAATGTGGAGGCAAAGCGTCGAGACATACTTGGCCATTGTGCAATATCGCTTACATTCGCCCGAAAATTGGCGGACGTACACTTGCGAGCAAAAAAAGGGAAACACTGCCGAATTTTCGACAAATCTTCTTTTATCAGACATTTTCATAGGTACCGAAAATAAACAATGAATACCATTAAAATATGAATAAAACAAAAAAGCTTTCCATATTATTTTTAAGATTAGCTAAACATTAAAAGTGTGTTCATTTTAAATTGTCACATTGTGTTTGTCTTTGACAATATATTTTATAGTTTAGTCTGTTATTGCACAGGTTATTAAGCAGGCGGAGGCGACTTTCCGTGATTTTGTTGTTCATTAATATTCTTAGCTTCTTACTCACTCCCACCTTTAGCTGTCACTCATAGTGGTATCTCATGAGGCAAAATTGAACCTGAAATTTTACATAACCTGTAGTAGTTTCGGTGGTTGACGTTGTGTTCTTCTACTATTATTATTGTCTGTGAATAAAAATCGATAGATATTTTTAACAATGATTTGAAATATTTGATATCGTCTGCATTTTATGTACTCTGTTGACTTCTGTGCCGTTACTGTCGTTCTAATCGTGTGTTTTATGTAAAACGACAAGAAACAAACTGATATGAGATGTAAAAACTTGAGGTTACATCTCTCGCCAAACAACATATTATCTCATCATCGCATCACAATCACACCGCTAAATTAACTCGGGTGAAAGCACCCATTTCACCCTCGAATTCCCCTTGTATAACTATCTACTATTGGCTACACACCTACTAGTTGGTCCCATTATTACCATATCGGGATCTGATGATGGGGTCTTGGTGCAATCGAGGGAAAACTTCGAATTTATAAGGCACTCTTAGTGATTTCGTAATAGAATCTTAATGAAGAATTGTTGTCGCATCTGATAATTGACATTGTGTAGAGCTAAGCTGATGGTGGAACTGCTAAACGCTTAGGAGTTACAGTGGTTTTAATGACAGAACGTATGATAGGTAATATAGAACTTATTAAAGAACAGAGTCAAAAGGTGCAACCTCTTCTGTCCTGTAATCACTAAAAAATTGCAAATAAAATTTACTTAAAAAAAGTGAAAACCGACTTCAAAACCAAAATGCACTTTAAAGTCTTAGTAAGCTCTTCACTATTAAAAGGAAAGGAATCCATTTTAGGCGAAGAATTTCTTTTTGGAGTCGATGCTATCACTTTGGCCATTTCAGGCGTCTCAAGAGTCCTTTCTTTTGAAAAGTGAAGTTTATTTAAGATTTTTAAGTGAATTTTGGTTTTGAAGTCGGCTTTTACTTTTTTTTTAAAGTAAATTTTCATTAGAGAATAAAATTTAGCTCTTAGCGTCGCATTTTTTTCATTCCAGAAAGCTGTAAACAATTAGGCCTATGAATCTTTCATCATCATAAAATTACTTTCTTCACATTTCGATTATTATATTAAGTTCTAAAAACCTATTAATTTATCATTGAACAACATATATTTTTACAATATTATTTCATATTGAATATTGTAGCACTCAAATTCAAAAATGAGAACCCTATTTCCTCGTATCTTTAACTGTCCATGTGCAATGTTATGTCCTGACCGATTTTTTGTCCCAACGTGTATTCAAAAGTATGCAGCAAGGTGTCGATTCAAGCAAACGTTCCCAGACAACGTGCATGCAAAATTCCCAAACGCCTGGTTAGCAGGAGTCACTAAGTGCGATGTTGCCTGAATGCGAACACTTGTTATGTAGACAATTGAGGCTCCGACCACAGTTTATAGTTAACACTACCTCAGCTCTGAAACTCTACCTGTGCGTTTATCATCGTGAGAAAAGGATAGAATCTCATTGGCATTTTCTGTCAAACACTTTATACAAAATGACTTCTCTTATTTGGACTATTCTTTGGTAAGTACGTTTTTAAATCCAATTAGCAAGAATATACCAGGTATCAAAAATATTAACCCTATTTCCTCGTATCTCTAACTGTCCATGTGCAATATTATATCCTGACCGATTTCTTTGTCCCAACGTGTATTCAAAAGTATGCAGCCAGGTGTCGATTCAAGGAAACGTTCCCAGACAACGTATGGGCAAAATTCCCTAACGCCTGGATAGCTAGAACCGTGATGTTGCCTGAATGCGAACGCTTGCTATGCAGAAAATTAAGGCACCGACCACTGTTCGTAGCTAACACTGTTTGGAGTCTGTTCAACTCTGAATCTGAAACTCTGTAGTTACCGTGAAATGTATACATTTTGTGCAGACACCACATACCACACACTTACACCATTCACTGATCTCAAAATGCCAATACTTCAGCATATTAAATTGTAACTGGTCTCTCAAGATACAGGCAAAGCCGAGTTTGAGAGCCTTTGGTAACTTGCGAGATTTTATGACTTTTTCTTTGTATAATTTAGGCTTAAACACATGTATTTTTTTGTCGTTATAAAAAATATTTTTATTTTTTTATTGTAGTTCTTTTTTTTGGATTAGACTAAACACTTTATTAACTACACAAATTGCTTATGTTATGATTTAACTGGTGACACAGGTCCCTTATCCACGACAAAAGCATAACTATTGAGAGTGGTACCTGCATAAATGGTACTAAGTTTAAAACCAGAAACGAGAAAAAGCTTGACTTGAAAAACTTCAGACTTCAGAAGGTTAATCACTTATTGGAAGATTTGATTACATTGACAATAGTGACTGAGTTTGTTGCGCAGCATCTTCGCAGCACTCGCCAACAATTGTGCCGGAGCACAATTGTAAAGAAAGAAAATATGCCTAAATATTTTTTCACACACAGGTGGAAACACCCTTATTTTTGTGAGCTGTCTCATGTTATTTGCAGAGAGATTGACTTGGAATGTCATCTTTTTGCATGACCTAGAGGTTTGGCTGGCCAAGAATGCTTTTAGCATTAAGTCCGCTTTTATACACCAAATTAGTAAAATTTAGTCTTTAAATAAACTAGTAATCAATAGGCTTTTAAGTCCCCTTAGATTCTGTATATTATTTAAAGACTAAATTATTATGTTTTTATTGTGACGACCTCCGTAGTGTAGTGGCTAAGCACGCTGAGTTTCAAGGCGTCGCCGCTCCGAGGTCCCGGGTTCGATTCCCGGTCGTGTTGATATAGAAATCAAAATTTTCTATTCCTCCTTGATTCTTCATCTGTCACATAGCCAAAGTTTTTTACAAGTGCAATTTATATTATTAAGTTTGTATAATGACAAAGCACTATAAAAACAAAAATGAAATTATAAATTGGCTTCCAGCATCTTAACCGATTGATAAATATTTCCTTCGGATATTGTGAGAGCAATCTCGCAACATTGATAACGTTACGCAGCCTAGGTACACGTTAAAGTAAGCGCTTGCAAAATACAACAGACTTGCCAATGTGACGGTTGCCGAGTGGTATAGCCATACGCCCGGATAGCGTAAGACACGGGGTTCGATTCCTCATCTGTCACTCAGCCAAAGTTGCTTTTTACAAGTGCAATTTATATTTTCAATATTGTCTCGGGTCTGGGTGTAGTGTAACCACCGTTGTATCTGATTACCTTAACACAAGTGTATTAGCTACTATCTTTAGGATCAGATCAATGTATGTGCTTGGTGTCCAATAATTATTCTAGAAAAAAATAAATAAAGTCATTATAACCAGGTGTACACTCTATTTCATTTCTACCTACATGTTTTCCTCAACGTAACCAGAGAGTGAACATTCTGAATTCATTATTGGCGCATGTTTTAATTTAAACAACCGCCACAGAGGGCGCCCCTGACTTCGAGGGATTACTCGCAAATTGAGGGCTTTGTCCCGTATGGGGGTAAGCACGACTTAATATTTTATTAATCGTTCCGTATATTCCTGGAGCAAAGTTCAAAAAACTCCAACAGTCATTAGAAAATGCTAAAGGGGCTACCCGGATTTTTAACGCGCACACTAGCGCCACTTTAGTAGAAAAATAATAACTTGTTAAATAAAAGACCAATCAAAAATTTGGTAGACACGATTGTAGTACAGGTTCTATAGTTTATTTAGATCGTTTAAATTGTTTCTAAAGTAGTTTACTGTAGATAAAGTAAGAAAAACTGCTAAATATGGCCACTTTGGGCAATTTTTCTAACTGTAACTCTGTTTCATTGAACTTGAACATTGTTTCTGAACCTAGCATAACCAGAACCACAATCGCATCAATCAGATTTTCGATTGGTCTTTTATTTAAAGAGTTATGATTTTTCTACTCAAGTGGCGCTAGTGTCCGCTTTAAAAATCCGGGTAGCGCCTTAACTCACATATAACCACAGTGCACGTAATAACTGTTGTAGTAAGAGCGCTGCTGATGCGTTGCGTTGATCCTGCGTCGTTGGAGCGTTGCTGTTCCTTTGATCTAAATATTATTAATCTGTACTTACACATATGTGTATGTGTATTCGGTGTCGGTACACATATGTGTAGGTACAGCATACCTATCACACGGGGCGCTGTAACACCGTGCTGTGATGCAACTTATCTTCGTTTATTTTGATCTTCGTTTGACGACCTCCGTGGTCGAGTGGCTAGCACGCTGGTTCCAAGCGTCGCCATCTTGTGAGGTTCCGGGTTCGATTCCCGGTCAATGTAGAAAACGATCTTTTCTATATTGTCTCGGGTTTGGGTGTTGTGGTGCCACCGTTGTGTCTGATTTCCATAACAAAGTGCATTGGCTATTTACTTTGGGATCAGAACAATGTATGTGATTGGTGTCCAATATTTATTATTCTTTATTTATTCATAAATCTTGATATAAAAATCAAATAAAATCCAAAATTTTGGTTTAGTATGCACTTACGCCCTGCGTTTCACAATATATAAAGTGTTAGCAATCGCGGTGTCAGCAGAGGTGCCGGGCACAGGCGGAGCCGTTCGGGTGACAGACAGACCTCGCCGGGACTCCATATACCCAAGACGTGTGTGTGCTACCTATATAAAACCCTTTGTTAGTGGTGGCTGATTACACAACATATGGACGGATACTAGTTTTTATTTACCATCGATCTCATGATCGATAACAATAGCTTATTTATCGAAGGCTTTAAACTATAAACATCGCGCTGCGAGGGTAGGAGAGGGAGCAAACTCAAAACGCGCGGACGCAGTCACGGGGGACAGCTATGTGCTTATAAATTCTCGTTAGCGATATCTGTTTATTACTTCATACGAAATGGCGTTCATTTTTGAATTATTCGTTGTATAGTGCTTATTCGTCTATGGTGAAACAGCCACCTACTTATTTTGCCGGCCATTGGAGCTGGAAAAGGTCTAGATTGGAACCCAGAAAATGTGGACGTCCTCCACCGCGAAGATGGATAGAAAACCCTGTAATGATTGTAGGTTTAACACTTGCTCGCAATCTATTGCTGTTGAAAACTTTTAGAGAGGCTTCTGTTCAGCAGTGGACGTCTTGCAGCTGATTGTGATGATGACTATAAATAATAGTCCCGCTAGCCGATTTCGACTACAGTGGCCAGTCACAATGACTAACCGACTGCGCGGGACATATTATAGTGCACAAGTGTGTGCGCAAACACAGGTGCATTCTCTATTCTTTTCACTCTCATAGCCCGATGGGACAGCAATCTGTCACGACCGGAGAGAGTTTAGGCTTTACGTGCTTTTCCGAGGCACGGAGGTGAAACATCGCCAACTTCCAAACTCCGGGCTGCCCTGAGAATTTCTGAACAGAAAAATATATTTTTGGCCCGACCCGGGGATCGAACACGGGACCTCTGGCGCAGTCGTCGCTTTAAAGTGCGACCCTCCTACCGCTGCGCCACAGAGGCAGTTAACAGTGATGACTATTTGCTGTGTGCGAAATAGGTGGTGCAGGAACCCGAATCGATGATAGCGCTCGCAGTGACCGAACTTAACAACTTTGGCGGACTTCTGTCAACATTTCTTTAGCCATTTCAGCACAAAATGTACGTTTTGTTTGTTTTCAATAAGTGAAATCGAAACTATAGTTTCGATAGTTTCGAACTTTAAAATTAATTAAATAAATGAAGAAACCTCATATAATAATTAAAATTTAGTGTATTACTGAATGAAATAAGTTGACATCGTTGATAATTATTCTAAAATTTTACATAAATCTTAATGAAAATCCATATTGTTGACATTGTATGAACTTATAATAATTCTAAAATCTAACATTAATCTTTATGAAAATCCTTATTGTTGACATTGTATGAACTTATAACAATTTTAAAATTTGACATTAATCTTTATAAAAATCCATATTGTTGACATTGTATGAACTTATAATCTAGCATGCCTAACAAAATGACAAATGCTTTTAGAATGTTTTTTTTTTTTTTTTTTTAACACTTACAGTGTCATATTTTATATTCATAAAGATGAAATAAGAAACCAAAAATTTGCGCACGGGCAGGACTTGAACCAGCAACCTTTTGGCAAACCGGGCCAAACGCTCTTACCAATTGAGCTACCGTGCTGTTAGTCCAACCCTGCGAAATTTGTGGTTTCTTATGAAAACGTCAGTTGCGTGACGCTTAGCGCCATCTAGCCGTCTGTTTATGAAACAGATGGCCCAAGCAGTTATTCTTTACAGAATAAATTCAACTTGGAAATTGATGTCGCTTCGCTATCTAATGCTTTTAGAATGTTTTTTTTTTTAACACTTACAGTGTCATATTTTATATTCATAAAGATGAAATAAGAAACCAAAAATTTGCGCACGGGCAGGACTTGAACCAGCAACCTTTTGGCAAACCGGGCCAAACGCTCTTACCAATTGAGCTACCGTGCTGTTAGTCCAACCCTGCGAAATTTGTGGTTTCTTATGAAAACGTCAGTTGCGTGACGCTTAGCGCCATCTAGCCGTCTGTTTATGAAACAGATGGCCCAAGCAGTTATTCTTTACAGAATAAATTCAACTTGGAAATTGATGTCGCTTCGCTATCTAATGCTTTTAGAATGTTTTTTTTTTTTTTTTTTTTTTTTAACACTTACAGTGTCATATTTTATATTCATAAAGATGAAATAAGAAACCAAAAATTTGCGCACGGGCAGGACTTGAACCAGCAACCTTTTGGCAAACCGGGCCAAACGCTCTTACCAATTGAGCTACCGTGCTGTTAGTCCAACCCTGCGAAATTTGTGGTTTCTTATGAAAACGTCAGTTGCGTGACGCTTAGCGCCATCTAGCCGTCTGTTTATGAAACAGATGGCCCAAGCAGTTATTCTTTACAGAATAAATTCAACTTGGAAATTGATGTCGCTTCGCTATCTAATGCTTTTAGAATGTTTTTTTTTTTTTTAACACTTACAGTGTCATATTTTATATTCATAAAGATGAAATAAGAAACCAAAAATTTGCGCACGGGCAGGACTTGAACCAGCAACCTTTTGGCAAACCGGGCCAAACGCTCTTACCAATTGAGCTACCGTGCTGTTAGTCCAACCCTGCGAAATTTGTGGTTTCTTATGAAAACGTCAGTTGCGTGACGCTTAGCGCCATCTAGCCGTCTGTTTATGAAACAGATGGCCCAAGCAGTTATTCTTTACAGAATAAATTCAACTTGGAAATTGATGTCGCTTCGCTATCTAATGCTTTTAGAATGTTTTTTTTTTTTTTTAACACTTACAGTGTCATATTTTATATTCATAAAGATGAAATAAGAAACCAAAAATTTGCGCATGGGCAGGACTTGAACCAGCAACCTTTTGGCAAACCGGGCCAAACGCTCTTACCAATTGAGCTACCGTGCTGTTAGTCCAACCCTGCGAAATTTGTGGTTTCTTATGAAAACGTCAGTTGCGTGACGCTTAGCGCCATCTAGCCGTCTGTTTATGAAACAGATAGCCCAAGCAGTTATTCTTTACAGAATAAATTCAACTTGGAAATTGATGTCGCTTCGCTATCTAATGCTTTTAGAATGTTTTTTTTTTTTTTTAACACTTACAGTGTCATATTTTATATTCATAAAGATGAAATAAGAAACCAAAAATTTGCGCACGGGCAGGACTTGAACCAGCAACCTTTTGGCAAACCGGGCCAAACGCTCTTACCAATTGAGCTACCGTGCTGTTAGTCCAACCCTGCGAAATTTGTGGTTTCTTATGAAAACGTCAGTTGCGTGACGCTTAGCGCCATCTAGCCGTCTGTTTATGAAACAGATGGCCCAAGCAGTTATTCTTTACAGAATAAATTCAACTTGGAAATTGATGTCGCTTCGCTATCTAATGCTTTTAGAATGTTTTTTTTTTTTTTTTTAACACTTACAGTGTCATATTTTATATTCATAAAGATGAAATAAGAAACCAAAAATTTGCGCACGGGCAGGACTTGAACCAGCAACCTTTTGGCAAACCGGGCCAAACGCTCTTACCAATTGAGCTACCGTGCTGTTAGTCCAACCCTGCGAAATTTGTGGTTTCTTATGAAAACGTCAGTTGCGTGACGCTTAGCGCCATCTAGCCGTCTGTTTATGAAACAGATGGCCCAAGCAGTTATTCTTTACAGAATAAATTCAACTTGGAAATTGATGTCGCTTCGCTATCTAATGCTTTTAGAATGTTTTTTTTTTTTTTTTAACACTTACAGTGTCATATTTTATATTCATAAAGATGAAATAAGAAACCAAAAATTTGCGCACGGGCAGGACTTGAACCAGCAACCTTTTGGCAAACCGGGCCAAACGCTCTTACCAATTGAGCTACCGTGCTGTTAGTCCAACCCTGCGAAATTTGTGGTTTCTTATGAAAACGTCAGTTGCGTGACGCTTAGCGCCATCTAGCCGTCTGTTTATGAAACAGATGGCCCAAGCAGTTATTCTTTACAGAATAAATTCAACTTGGAAATTGATGTCGCTTCGCTATCTAATGCTTTTAGAATGTTTTTTTTTTTTTTTTTTAACACTTACAGTGTCATATTTTATATTCATAAAGATGAAATAAGAAACCAAAAATTTGCGCACGGGCAGGACTTGAACCAGCAACCTTTTGGCAAACCGGGCCAAACGCTCTTACCAATTGAGCTACCGTGCTGTTAGTCCAACCCTGCGAAATTTGTGGTTTCTTATGCTAGATGGCGCTAAGCGTCACGCAACTGACGTTTTCATAAGAAACCACAAATTTCGCAGGGTTGGACTAACAGCACGGTAGCTCAATTGGTAAGAGCGTTTGGCCCGGTTTGCCAAAAGGTTGCTGGTTCAAGTCCTGCCCGTGCGCAAATTTTTGGTTTCTTATTTCATCTTTATGAATATAAAATATGACACTGTAAGTGTTAAAAAAAAAAAAACATTCTAAAAGCATTAGATAGCGAAGCGACATCAATTTCCAAGTTGAATTTATTCTGTAAAGAATAACTGCTTGGGCCATCTGTTTCATAAACAGACGGCTAGATGGCGCTAAGCGTCACGCAACTGACGTTTTCATAAGAAACCACAAATTTCGCAGGGTTGGACTAACAGCACGGTAGCTCAATTGGTAAGAGCGTTTGGCCCGGTTTGCCAAAAGGTTGCTGGTTCAAGTCCTGCCCGTGCGCAAATTTTTGGTTTCTTATTTCATCTTTATGAATATAAAATATGACACTGTAAGTGTTAAAAAAAAAAAAAAAAAAAAAAACATTCTAAAAGCATTAGATAGCGAAGCGACATCAATTTCCAAGTTGAATTTATTCTGTAAAGAATAACTGCTTGGGCCATCTGTTTCATAAACAGACGGCTAGATGGCGCTAAGCGTCACGCAACTGACGTTTTCATAAGAAACCACAAATTTCGCAGGGTTGGACTAACAGCACGGTAGCTCAATTGGTAAGAGCGTTTGGCCCGGTTTGCCAAAAGGTTGCTGGTTCAAGTCCTGCCCGTGCGCAAAAATTTTTGGTTTCTTATTTCATCTTTATGAATATAAAATGACAAATTTGCACGTCTTACCCAGACAAAACATGCTGAACTTTAATGTATTTATAAACACCACAATATGTATGTGTATGTATTTTTACCATGTTTTAAGCAAATAAATTGAATTGAACGAGTAGTAATGAGACAAAATGAGGCGATGTAGTTAACGACAAAAAAAACAATATGTGAAATTTTAGAAAGTAAAATTATGATGCAGTAACACAAATCCTCTGCACTTTCTGGCAACAGTGTATTCATTTTTTTTAGTAGATGTTACCAGCCTTCGAAAGTAATCACTGCTATGTGTTGGTGCTTGAAAGTAACACTCGTGCTAAACGTGCCAGTTCTGAATACCTTGTTTAGTGCCCTGCCTACCACTCGAAAGGACTCTTGCCTTTATCAGCTTATTCCAAAGTAATTTGGCCTTTAGTATCATCGCGCTCTAGTGGCTATGTGAAAACTAATTCTGCGCGAACCTGTTTGTACTTGTTTACTCACTCGAAACCGAAAATTAATTTTGAACCGAGTTACTCGGTCGAGTACTCGGTTGGAAAAAAAATAAACCGAGTAAAACTCGATACTCGTTACTCGGCAAAAGTGCTACTCGGCGCATCTCTAGTATTTACTTATTTATGCTCTCTTTTCTCACCGCGTGGTGGCAGTGACCGATCCATAATTACGGTTGTACGTTTTACTGTTTAAAAGAAAAGTGAAATCATATGTTATTTATTGTTTTCATCTCGCTAGTTGACAACAGAACCCAAAAAATGTCTGTACAAATGAATTGAAATTATGCAAGCTTGTTTTACATGGAGTGTCTCATTTGTGCGAAAAATTCGCCATTTTTCGGCGGCACAGTGTTTGCGAATATTTAACCTGGTGATTCCCAGATGGTATGTTCGTTTTAATCTATTGAAATTACGGGTATATTCGACTTTTTTTGAGGGAAAAAGAAAAAAAACATAGTTCGTCGAACAATATTGTAAGTAAATTTTATTTTTCATAACCTTTTCATCCTCCTTTAGCTTTTATTTAATCACAGACATCTTTGCTTAGGTAGGTAGTATTCCTTATATCAAAAGGTATTAGTAATACGTAGAAACATATTTTACAAAATCACAACATTTAGAAATCATCATTATGTTTATTTTCAGTACAATACAAAATGCATCTGCATAGGTATTTACAGAAAAATAATAATTTACAAACCATTTTCAAAAGAATTTAGTTCATAAATTAAAAAAAAAACACTTCAAAATTTAAGTAGCGCCGCGCCATCTTTTATCAAGTGGGTAGACAAATCCACAATTTAATGTCCATTGTCATCAATATAATAATTCTTAGATATATTAACTATATGATTAGATACTGTGCATTTAGTTTATTCACTCGACGTTAAAATTTATCATCTTTGTTCAAGATGGTTTCAAAAACATGTGCGCTGAATCTGACGCGAAGTACGTGAATCAACTTATTTAATTTACTAGGAGATTCCTAAACACGGAGTTGCATCTTAATGTTTTGTGCAACGTTCAATGCAACTCCAAGTGACTTCGGTCTAAGGAGTCAAAATAGTCAATTGAAACTCCCTTGTCCTATATATTCGAGCTCAGTGAGCTCAGAGCTCATTGCTGTGAGCTACGTAGTTGCTTGAGATCACTGTGATAGGTATATGGGAGTCTATTTAAAAGCATTTTACCAGTATGCCATAAAAAAAGTCGCAAATGGTGACAAAGCAAAGTGGTCGCACTTTAGTAGAATGTGTGGGAAGTAGATAGATCGATAACTCTTTATTGCACATAACATACGTTAATTAACAAATTCGTTTTAAGGAAATGTACGATTTAGGCGGTCTTATCGCTGTAAGCGATCTCTTCCAGGCAACCTTTGGGTAAAGAAATTATGTTTTTTATGGGAAGGCGTATTTTGTGCATAAAAGAAAACTAAGAGCTGAATAAGTGAAATAGAAGTATATCTGCATACGAAAATTATATAAAAAATAAATACAAATAAAAATAATTTTAATAAAAAACATACATGTTTATAAAATATAACAGATTAGAGTATAAACACAAACCAATATGAAATGAAAGGAAATTAACTGAGACATATCTAAGAGTAGATAGAATTATTTAAAAGAGAGTAGATGTACTACAAGCAGTTTTTTGAAAACAGTTATAGATTCTGATTGCTTGAATACATACTAGGAAGAAGTGCACTGGAAAATCTGAAAGTATATAAAATATGACACTGTGACTGTTAAAAACATTCTAAAACCATTAAAATATCAATAATTGGTATTAAGCACATATTACAGTAATTATCAACTTGCGGTAATTAGGCTTTTGTCGGTGGAGTTTTTTTGGAAGATGAAGGAAAAGCCACTACCGATATTTAACCTAAAAATAATCCATTACATTCAATTTTTTATTATTAGGTACCCTGGTATTAATCTTACTGTCTTATTTACTATTTAATTACCGAGTGATTACTAAAAATATACAATAAATCACAATATTTTTATAAATATAAAAATACTTCTTCTTAAGTTTACTAAAAGCTTATGATTTCCCTAAAATCCTTAAAAAACTAAAACAAAAAGCAAGCCCAAAAGATGCCAATCATACACACTTTTCAGAATTTGGATGTATTTCCTTGTCTTGCTATTATGATCTTGGCATGGATTGATCCTATAGGTTGATTCGCTATAATCTAGATCGATTTTAATAGCAAGTGAGTGCTCGTAGTCATGCAAATACGCACGCACGAACGATACGGATCCAAACTATTAAGGTTAAAGCAAATCTACCCACCCGGCACGAGAGCAGCACCAACCAGGCATCAACCATACGGAAGCACGTTACGTAAAGGGAACAGCAACGCCTCGGATGGGATCGGCATCGGATAGCAAACGCCTCGCCTCGGATTGAGTTTGCTACAACTTATGACAGTGCTTCTTGTGAATGACAGCCCGTTTGACAGGGTGGACGGATAGTCGTCAACCAGCGGGCGACGCGCAGGCGCGTTACAACAACGCATGCGCCGCTAGTCGACAGTGGGTGCCGAGTTGGTCTCGATCCAAGGTGACCTTACGAAGTTGATAGATGTGCGTTGAAGTATGGAGTTTCATACAAAGTACTGAACGCCTCGAGTTGATACGGTGCTGTCACCGTGACGGGTAGATTAGGTTAGTTAGCTTCGACCTTAAGCGTCGACTGTGTCCGATTCATTTTGTACCTCTATACAGGATGTCCAGAAAGTCAAGGTCAAGCCAAAACCGGGTGATAGTCTAGGCTATGACAGTCACTAAATAAAAATTCTTACTTATGTACTTTTCGGGTTATGGACTTAAGAAAAAAAACTTAAAATTAACTCCTTGTATTGGTTTGTCGAATACTGCGTGTTAAGTTTTTCACATTTTTACCTCAATAATCATTTCATGACACTTCTTAGTCCAACCAAGAATTCAATCTTACTGCAAGGCCCAACTTTACTTACTATATCTTGTAAGATATAAAGTAAGATTTTCTTCGCATGTCACGTATTGTAAACAATCAGGATTACTTCTTAACGAAATGATTCATTACAAAGTAAGATAAACACAAAACTCACAGCCTACATAAATGTAGATTATTCATCGTTGAAAAAAAAACCAAACGGTTTATTTGTTCTAAGTTAATATCAAAATATTGTTTACAATATTTGGCTAGCAAAGAAAAATCGACTTTAGGATACATACTACTATAAGGTACTATAACTGCCTGGGTGGCGCAGCGGTAAGAGGGTCGCACTTTAAGCGACGGCTGCGCCAGAGTTCCCGAGATCAATCCCCGGGTCGGGCCAAAAATATATGTACCTAGGATATTCTGTTCAGAAATTCTTAGGGTAGCCCGGAGTTTGGATGTTGGCGGTGTTTGACCGCTGTACCTCGGAAAGCGAGTCCTACGCCTGATCTCTCTCCGGTCGTGTCGGATTGCAGTCCCATCGGGCTATGATAGTGAAAGGAAGAGAGTGCATCTGTGTTTGCGCAGACACTTGTGCACTATAATATGTCCCGCGCAGTTGGTTAGTCGTTGTGACTGGCCTATGTAGTCGAAATTGGCTAGAGGGACTATAATTTATCATTAAGGTACAATCGTACGACCTCGATCATTGGCTCACGGTATGGAATCGTTAAAGAATACTAACTTACAAAAATAGTTTTATGACACAAGGCATATAGAAAGAGCGATAACAGCCTAATCAAAAGTAACGCCCGAGAACTCGCTAATAATACATCACAGTCACATCACAACACAAAGTTATCCTCTGAATTCATGTCCCTAATAAGCGACGTGTATATCTCATTTTCCTCCTTCAAGCCGTCTTTCCCTTTGTAATACGGAAAAACATTATTCGTTGGCAAATAGTATATGCCTGGCTTCGAAAAATCCGTGTTCGGACCGAAATAATTGGTTTCCGTGCTGTTAAAACAGTTCGACAGGCGAGCTTCTTGAATCGATTCGCATTTCAGACCTATGAACTTTTTCGGGTGTTCTAAAGCTTGCCAGTAGTATATGACAGCTCTGAGATGGCTGCAGATGATTAGGCAAGGGAGGTAAGGAATGTCACTCGGTTGGTATTCGCCTCCGTTTGCGTAGAAATCAACATGGCCTAATCTTTCGGCCATGCCGAATCCGTCGATGTTTGTGTGTATAATATCAACTCTTTCAGCGTCTGATGGGTTGATTCTTAATTCAGGTGGTAAGGTTCTATAACACGGGCCTGCAGGGTCGAGTCCTGTGATTCGTGAAGGTTTCTTGCCGGTGGCTGCGTAGAAATGCTTAGCCGCATAACCAGCTATGTGAGCTCCTACGCTGAGGCCAGCTAATTCCAGGTTCTCAGCTGCTAAGCCAAGCTCGGTGAGTTTCACGAGGAATTCGCCGATCCTCTTCCCAATGACGCGGGTGAGACGAACAGATCTGTGACGTAAACGCAATATTGGAGAATTGGTAATTAAATTAGGAAGGCCTTCGGTGTTTTGCGGGACGAACTAGGTCAAATAATTTTCGCCCGATATACATATACTAATATTATAAAGAGTTTGTTTGTTTGAACGCACTTATCTCAGGAACTACTGGACCGATTTGAAAAATCTTTTTTTGTGTTAGATAGCTTATTAAACGAGAAAGGCTTTAAGCTATAAAACATCACGATGCTACGGGAGGGGAGGGAGCAAACTCAAAACGCGCGGACGAAGTCGCGGGAGACCGCTTATGTCCCTATACACATAAACGCTGAAAATCTTACTCTAGCTGACCTATTTTGGGAACTTAATTGATTACTCCAACAACAAAACTAAACCAAGTTGTAACATTCTGAGAAATGTAATCAAAACATTTTCTACTAAAACCAGTGTGAATGAAATCACAAGCAAATGCTAGTCTAATTTAAATTAATTCAAACGTCAAGCTTGCTGTTCATACATCGCTGTATGCTCAAGATGGGTATATGGACAGAAAAATAATTAACACTTTGAATTAACTCCGTTGGTTTTGGGCCATTTAAGACTTCATGGTCATATTGGCACTTTGAGGTGGTTATGAATACGGCACACGTTAATAGGGGTCTTGTTTTGGAAAACAGGCTAATATTGGTTTAGTTTTATCCTCATAAAGATGAAATAAGAAACCAAAAATTTGCGTACAGGCGGGACTTGAACCAGCAACCTTTTGGCAAACCGGGCCAAACGCTCTTACCAATTGAGCTACCGTGCTGTTAGTCCGACCCTGCGAAATTTGTGGTCTCTTATGAAAACGTCAATTGCGTGACGCTTAGCGCCATCTAGCCGTCTGTTTATGAAACAGATGGCCCAAGCAGTTATTCTTTACAGAATAAATTCAACTTTGAAATTGATTTCGCTTCGCTATCTAATGGTTTAGAATGTTTTTAACACTCACAGTGTCATATTTTATATTCATAAAGATGAAATAAGAAACCAAAAATTTGCGCACGGGCGGGACTTGAACCAGCAACCTTTTGGCAAACCGGGCCAAACGCTCTTACCAATTGAGCTACCGTGCTGTTAGTCCGACTCTGCGAAATTTGTGGTTTCTTATGAAAACGTCAATTGCGTGACGCTTAGCGCCATCTAGCCGTCTATTTATGAAACAGATGGCCCAAGCAGTTATTCTTTACAGAATAAATTCAACTTGGAAATTGATGTCGCTTCGCTATCTAATGCTTTAGAATGTTTTTAACACTCACAGTGTCATATTTTATATTCATAAAGATGAAATAAGAAACCAAAAATTTGCGCACGGGCGGGACTTGAACCAGCAACCTTTTGGCAAACCGGGCCAAACGCTCTTACCAATTGAGCTAACGTGCTGTTAGTCCGACCCTGCGAAATTTGTGGTCTCTTATGAAAACGTCAATTGCGTGACGCTTAGCGCCATCTAGCCGTCTGTTTATGAAACAGATGGCCCAAGCAGTTATTCTTTACAGAATAAATTCAACTTTGAAATTGATTTCGCTTCGCTATCTAATGGTTTAGAATGTTTTTAACACTCACAGTGTCATATTTTATATTCATAAAGATGAAATAAGAAACCAAAAATTTGCGCACGGGCGGGACTTGAACCAGCAACCTTTTGGCAAACCGGGCCAAACGCTCTTACCAATTGAGCTTAAAGAAAAAGAATAACTGCTTGGGCCATCTGTTTCATAAACAGACAGCTAGATGGTGCTAAGCGTCACGCAATTGACGTTTTCATAAGAAACCACAAATTTCGCAGGGTCGGACTAACAGCACGGTAGCTCAATTGGTAAGAGCGTTTGGCCCGGTTTGTCAAAAGGTTGCTGGTTCAAGTCCCGCCCGTGCGCAAATTTTTGGTTTCTTATTTCATCTTTATGAATATAAAATATGACACTGTGAGTGTTAAAAACATTCTCACTCATTTATCCTCTTTCTTTAAGATCACTAACTCCGGTTCGACCTGGGGCTCTATTTTTAAATCGCTCGCGTCAATATTACGAGTGATGTTTGTTCGAATATTTAATTAGGATACAACTTAAATCACGCAAAATATGGACGGGATTAGACTCCGTTTGTATTTGCTTGTCGAATATTGTAAACGATCTTTTCATTACATTTAAAAGAATGCCAATAAATGAAATTTATTTATTAACTACTGGATTTAAAAAGATCTCAGTGTCCAACCTATGTAGGTTGTGTTTTAGTTTGATGTCTATTTAAAATGTGTCATTATGTTAAAAAGAAATGTCAAGCTGGTTGACAAAATTTGACTAGCATAGTATAATAGACTTTAGTTACAAATGTAAAATTTTAGTTTTTTGTTTTAATTACTGCAGAGTAAATTTGAACTGATCTCACATTAATAAAAGCAACTCACACGCCTTTTTGACGCGAGTGACTCAAAAATATGGCTCCTGGGGATTATTGAACCCGGGACCTTTGTTGCAGTGATTGGTTCATACGAGATTGCTACCATGCACTGTGATCATCATACATGGGGCTTGCCACACAATGCCAAAATATATAAAACTAGATAAAAAAGATACTTTAGTAGCAATTTCGTAAGAAACTATGAAAGTTTCAAACAATATTTATGGTCAAAATACCAATTTTACTAATACTCAAGAATTTACTAAAACAAAAGTGTTATCGTTCAACGGGCCTCCATTCCACATCTATTTACATATTTATTTAGTAGCAATCTCGTAAGAAACAATGAAAGTTTAAAACAATATTTACGGTCAAATACCAATTTTACTAATACTAAAGAATAAATTAAAACAAAAGTAAAGAATAAACTAAAACAAAAGGAATGGAGGCCCCATTCCACATCTTTTTACATTTTTATTTTTTGCTTGAATCTTTCAGTCATACAGTCCAACGGTCACCCATCCAAAACGTGGCCACTCAGATCGTTGCTTAATTTTTACCATGATTTGTGAGAATTCCTTACTTCGGGTATATCTGGGTAAGAAAAGCGATGGTCTCGCTAGCGAAGACGTTGTACCCTCGCTTCGCATAAGCAGTGCTCACTGCTTGAGAGTGCAGGAACCAGGAGCTGTCGATGAAACCGCCCACGTAGAACACTGTCTTTTTGTTTCTTAGATCTGAAAGTTGGAAATAGTACTTTCAATAGTTAACTACATTTACTTTATTAGATGTAACGTTAAATGCGCAGAACCTGAAAACAGGTTGATTGGAATGGACTTTTTAATGGGTCACATTTATAAAAAAGGGCATGTCTATTTATTAAAAATACAAGCCGTGCGGAAACCAGCTAAAATGCGTAAACAAGCAATGATTAGTTCTTTTTGAGTGAAGAATAATAGAAGAAGAAGATAAAATAATAATCACCGATGACCTGCGTGGTGTAGTAGCTAAACGCGCTGGGTTTTAAGGCGTTGCCGCTCCGATGTCCCGGGTTCGATTCCCGGTCGGGTCAATGTAGAAATCAGATCTTTCTATATTGCCTTCCGTTATTTCTGATTTCCATAACACACATAGGTACACACACTTCTTACTTTGGGATCAAGGCAATGTAGATATGTGATCGTTGTGGAATATTGATTTATTAATTATTAAATAAAATCTGCGCGGCGCAGCGACCCGGTGAATACCCACCGAATCCTCTACCGACAGAGCGTCGTCTGCATAGCAAGAAATGATCAGAAGTATCAGTAGAACTAAAACACCACATAATATAACCTGAAAATATTTGAATTATTTTTTTTCTTTTAGAATTAGGTCAATTGAAATCATTGGAATGTCTGAGGTTATGCGCATTCAACAACACACTGCTATACATATAACAATGCTCACATAACTGACGGATAATAAAGTAAAAACATACACATAAACATATTTTTAGTTGAAAACTATTTAATGCTGCGTATGTTACACACACCTTTGACCCACCTAGAGACTCAACTATGGATAGACACCTCTGCGGTGGTTTAAATAATTCGTAGCCATCTGAATAGAAAGAGATGGATAGATGGCAGTAAAGAACGGATGTTCACAGGATACCAGGATTCCATTATTACACTGGATGTAGACCGCTTGCAACTGGTCGTTGTGGAAAACTGTAGTACCATTATTCAGCGGAGGACTTCCTTTAACTGTTATTACTTATGAAATGAAGAAAGTAGGATCCAGTATCAAAGACCTTTTACAGTATATAAAGTAGCACAAGTGTGAAAAATGGACCATTTGCGACTGCATCGATACCACATTGCAACGCGACTGTATCGGTGATAATAGCATCAGTGTACAAAGGGTCTTTGTCTACAAAATAATAGGGCATTGCAATCGGCTAAAGGCATTAAGACATATCTACTCACCAATAGTCTTAGTCCTGGCCAGCATCTTATGTGCTGTCGTCAGAGGCATGGTTCTGCGCACCACCGACCCTTTGTCGTCCAGTGAATGATAGACCACTTGCAGAAGGTGGATCGTGCTGTTGCTGATGGTGGCGTTCTTCGTTACCCCTGGACCTGAAGATTGGAGGATTAATTTATTAGGGTGACCTAGCAAATACCTAACAATTCTTGAACAGCATGCGTATACTACCTCATCATCATCATTTTCAGCCAAAGGATGTCCTCACACCCAATAAACGGTCTGTATCCATTTGCTGATTTTAGATAATTAATGGAATCAGGCGTTACATTGCGGAAATCCATTATCGAGTTGATTTTTTATAAACATATAGCGGTCCCCCGCGACTTCGTCCGCGCGTTTTAAGTTTGCTCCCTCCCCTCCCGTCGCAGCGTGATGTTTTATATCCTATCGCCTTTCTCAATAAATAAGCTATCTAACACAGAAATATTTTTTCAAATCGGTCCAGCAGTTCCTGAGATAAGCGCGTTCAAACCAACAAACTCTTCAGCTTTATGTGAAACCTGGTTAAGTGAGACATCAAGGGACCTGCAATGTCGTTTCACTTATAGAGGTATTCCACTTACCCAGTGTCTCAGATAATGGTATAAATAAATATCTGTCTCATTTACAGAGGGTTCCATTAATAGAGGTGAGAATACAGGTTATTTCAGTTATAGAGGTGCGATCATTAAATAAAATAACGTGTTATGTATGTCAATGAGTTTTAATAAGTAGTTAGTTTTGTTTAGTTTTCTTTGTCCTTCAGAACATTGTGATTCAATTTTATGTTTACTCTGAATTATTCTACAAAGAGTAGATTTTGGCACATTAAATTCGGCACAAACTTTTTCGCGTGTCTTCCCACTTTCATAAACGGATATTAACTTCAGTTTTTCACGTTATGATAACGATTGTAGCTTTCGTTTTGGCATTTTTCAAATAAACATCTGTATGATTGTAAAGCGAAACTAAAACTGAAGGTAACTGAAGCTCAAAATTACTTACGTAGGTACTTGGAATTACGTGTGGAATTTGTGGGTAGAATAAGAATGAGAAAACAAACAATGTTATCTCAGTTACAGAGGTTTATGCATATAAAATTTACTCGCTGTCTCAGTTATAGAGGTAACTATGATGATAAATCGAAAGAACAAATCCCAGATATAGAGGCTTACCTCGTCCCACTAACAGAGGTAATTCAGTGCCAAAGTGTTAGGACCTCAGCATGAGTTCCAGTTATGGAGGTTTCTCACTTATCCAGGTCCCACTTAAACAAGTTTCACTGTAATATAATTAGTGCAAGCGCACGTTGTACTTAAGCTGCGAACATTATTTTGGTGCGGAGTTATGTTAAAACTGTGATAGCTCCTAAAATATTTATTGGAATCAAATGATATAAAGGGCAACTTTGTTCTAAATGAAATGCTCGTGATGATGAATCTATTTATTTTGATAAGAATAAATACCTGTGTGTATAATACACCTCTAAAAATGATGCATTATTTTTTTACAAATTTATTAACATAAAAAAGGTTGTAGTAAGTCAACCATAACAGATAGACTTATGCTGTCGCGGACTTCATTATAGAACTTTTAATGCTAGACAATCTTGTCATAAATGTTTTATGTGTAACTTTAGCGGTTTCCGCAGCGTACGCAGCGGAAGCCCTCAAAAGGAATATCTTTCTCCCGTTTTCGCAACATTTTTCATTGCTGCTGTGGTCTTGTGAGTCGTATCTTTATGTTATATAGCTTAAAGCCTACCTCGATAAATGGACTATCTAACATAAAAATATTTTTTCAAATCGGGCCAGTAGTTTCTGAGATTAGCGCGTTCAAACAAACAAACAAACAAACAAACAAACTCTTCAGCTTTATAATATTAGTATAGATTTTGTTTTAAACTTCCGCTAAGCGACTCCGGCGCAGGCAACTAACAACACAAACCGTCACCGCTTTGAGTATTAGACGACTCCGTCGTCCGTGCTCCATCGACATCTCTTGAGGATGCCACGTGTAGTGGCGAAACGCGTCGAGGTTTTATGCACGTTGGTGTTGGGTCCTAATAAATTGCATTAGCTGTGCCGCATGCGTATTGAGGGAGGGCGCGTGGTACATCCTGCATTTGCCTAAACTAAAACTCAACGCGGTGACTGTGTTGTTAGTTGCCTGCACCGGCGTCGCTTAGCGGAAATTTAAAGCCAAATAATTTTATAAAATTCAACTTGGTCTGCATCCAGTTTCCTGCGATCTTTACAGCGGTCTTGCCGTCTTGTCGGTGGACGTCCCCCCTACGCCGCGTTCGTAGGTCGAAAGGTCTTCAATCTAGAACTTTTTTGCCCCAATCAATCAACCAATTAGTTCTTCGCGCTATATGCCCTGCCCATTGCCAATTGGGCTTACTGATTCTCAGGGCTATGTTCGTCAGCGTAGTTCTTACCGTATCTCTTCATTTCTGATTCGATCGCAGAGATACTCCGAGCATAGCCTTCTCCATCGCTCGTCGTATGATTTAAGCTTACTTATAAGCTTCCGTATACACAGTCTGCTGACAGATAAAAGGATGGCTGGACGGAAATTAGTGTAACCATTGCATTGACCACGTAAAAAATCTTTTGATCTTATAGTTACGAGTAGTCATTAGAACAGTGCATCTTTCCCTAGAATCTAAAAAATATACCTCTATAAAGGCGCTTGTATAAGTATTTTTGGGTAAAATACGTACCCATATAGTTACGAAAACTGTAAATATAGGTATCTACTTTTTACATATTTTCAACTTTGAGACTAATCCAACTCGGCTGTACAGCGTTCGGGAAATTGCGCAAGAGTGTCTTCTTATCTCAATTACTTCACTGTCCGAAGACGAAAGTCTTCAACCACTGTGAGTTACTAGTGATGACATTCGGATTCGAAATATGGTCTCATACTATGGGCCTTATGAGAAAGCTCAAAATCACAAATCGAGCGATGCGGAGGGCGACGCTCGGTGTTTCTCTAGGAGATCTAATCAGAAATGAGGAGATACGTAAAATAACTAAGGTAACGGACATAGCCTTGAGAATCAATAAGCTCAAGTGGCAATGGGCACGGCACATAGCGCGAAGAACTCATGGCCGTTGGGGCAAAAAAGTTCTAGATTATAGACCCTTCAACCAAAGACGCGGCGTAGGACGTCCACCGACAAGATGGACGTAAATCATTGTACAGATCGCAGGATCAAACTGGATGCAGACCGCTTGTGATCGGTCGCTGTGAAAATCTGTGGGGAAGGCCTTTGTTCAGCAGTGGACGTCCTTTGACTGATAATGATGATGATGATGACTTATTTTTTTGGCTACGAGAGCCTGAAACACACCTGCTGGTAAATCTTGTTTACAAAAGGTATTCAGGTACTTTCAGAGCAGAAAAATTCGCGATAAGGTTCTCAGTCTGTGTAGTGATATTTATTAAAGGTCAACTTATATGAGATGTTTCTTTAAAATAAACATACATATCCAACTAATTGAAATGTACAGTCAATCGCATTAAAAACGTTGCGTATGATATATTGTTGAATACGAATATGAAAACGAATTCTTGTTTAGGTACTGCGTTGTTAACTTTCAGGAGTTTTAATAATAATAATAATCAATTTATTTCAGATAATTTTGATCCATACAATAATATTAGTAAAAAGTTTAACTAATTCTAGTTTTAGTGACAAAATAAAAATAAAATAAAACTAGAAAGCCATGAAATTAAAATTAAAATTATAATTAGGAAGAGAGCTCCCGCTTGACCCCGTGCTACACGTAGCCTACGCTGAAAGCCGGGGTATGTAGCTTAACCAGAGGCGTATCAGCGGGGAGTCCCAACGGTCAGTCAACACGCTCAGGATGCCGTTTGTGCTACCGCGCAAGCGCGCCCACTTTAAGGAAATTACATTTGTTTGTAAATAACAAATACATATGGAAGTAAGTGGATCTCTTATTCAGTTCAAGTTGGAACGGAACCCTCAGTGCGCGTGTCCGACTCGCACTTGGCCGGTTTTTTGGTTGAATTATTGAATAGCTTCATACTTCCTTACGTATTTTTACTCTGCATATTTTTTAATCCGCGTGTACAATCCAATCTGCTCTGATTTCAATGTGTTTTTATAAACTTTAAAGGTCACTTGTTTTATCGTAAAAATAACTCGAAATAATTGTTTTGCAATGGCAATGAACTTGACTTCCATTACTGAATTATAAACAAATTCGATTTATGATCGCGTTACGTTGTCGTTTTGTTCATATTCGATCTGTGTGATGTTATTAATTATTATATACGAGTACCACTGTACGAGTATAAGATTTAAGTCTTGATTAATGTTGTTAGTTCTAAAAATTTTAGATCCTTTGTATTTTCTCTCAAATATTTTTATTGACCAAAACTTTAAAGAAACTCGGCCCACTTTGCGTCTGCATGCGTCTTTACAAATTGTTCGGATAATATTTGAAAGAATGCAGACAAAAAATATTTTTGAAAAATAATTAGGGCTTTACGAGGAATCCAATGGCAGATTAGACATTTTGAGGTTATATTTTGTGATAGTAGAGTTATTGCACCTCACCTACCTACATTCATTTTGATACATTCAGAAGGTAATTGTTATATTTTACTTAAGTAATTCAATACTTAGTTACCCTTAAAATACCAGTGCATTTATAATTCAAACACGATTTTTGAAATATAAACTACAAAGACGCAATCTGGGCCCGGCTTTGGTCAGTATCCTTTAGTCAATAAGGATACTTTTTAAACAGCCTTCAAAAAAAAGGAGGAGGTTATCAATACGAATGTATGTTGTTTTATTATTTTGGGGTGTTGTTACCTCATATCGCAGTCATTTATGGACTGTCTTGTTTTTATTTTACGTGCCTAGAGTTTATGCCTTCTAGTTGGTCACATTGTTGCCAAGTCGGGATCGAATTGAGGGAAACTCTCAAATTTTAAAAGGCACGTATAGTGTTTTTTGTACTACAATCTTAATGACGACATTTTGTAACGTCTGATAGTCAACATCATGTGGAGCTTCGCTGATGGTGGAACTCCTAAACGCTTAGGAGTCCCGTGATTATAATGACAGAACTTATAAGATAGCTAATTTGCAACTTCTTCTTCTTGAGTCACAACGTGCAATCACCCCCCCCCCCCCCCCCTTATAATCACTAAAAATGAACAAATAATATTCACGTTAAAAAAAAGTTTAAAACCGACTTCAAGACTAAAATGAAGTAAAAAATCTAAAATAAACTCTTGACCCATAAAGGAAAGGATCCATTTTAGGCGATCAATTTATTTTTGGAATCGGTGCCATCCCTTTGACCATCTCAAGTATCAACAATCAGAGCACTGATTCAAAAATAAATTGTTGTGGCGAGTTTATTTAAGAAGTTGTAGTGCATTTTGGTTTTGAAATCGATTGTATATATCTTTATTTGGTTTTTTCACCGACCAATACCTGAGTTAGATATAAATTCGCGCTAAATCATACACCCTGTATAGATTCCTATTTACTAAGATATGCTATGCTTGTAAGCGATACCAAGTATGTCTTGTTTAAACTTGGATTCACAGCATAAAAGCTAATCTTCCAATCTAGTAGCGAAAATTGATGTTTTACCTCGATTTGATAATAATGCCATGGTAATTATGACATTATGTCAATTGCATATAATTGCAGTACAGTGAAATAGCTCGCATACTAGAATGCATACCTCTGTACGGAGAACACTGATGACAAAAAAGTTACGAAACATCATGTTTTAAAATGTGTAGGTATGTCTATAGTTTCTGTTTGCTCGTTTGTTTGCCCTTTCTTGATATACAGGGTGTACCAATCGTGTGCCAAATGATAATAGCCTTTAATTAATATTGGGGTTATTAGCTATAATTTTTATTATTAATTTATTAGCTGCCTTTTTTTGACCCGGTGTTCTTTTGATATTGTTTTTTTATGAAAAATATCCAAAATTCGGCATTCGAATCATATATTTTTAGGGTTCCGTAGCCGAATGGCAAAAAACGGAACCCTTATAGTTTCGTCAAGTCTGTCTGTCTGTCCGTCCGTATGTCACAGCCATTTTATTCTGTAACTATAAGCATTACACTGTTGAAATTTGGTAGGAAGATGTATCCTGTTAACCGCTTACCGATTCTCATACAAAAAAAATAATGTCATTTAAGGGGGGGCTCCCATACATGAAACTATATAACTCTATTTTTTTTTTTTGTCAAACCTATGCGTGTGGGGTGTCTATAGATAGGTCTTTTAAAATGATATTGAGGTTTCTAAACCCATTTTCTTTTAAAGTCTAACGTTTCATAGCTATCCGCTTCCAAAGTGGTAAAATAGGCGTCCCCCCCCCCATCTAACTTCTAAACCAAGAGAGTGTAAATTTTGAAAAAAATGCATAATATAGATCGTAACAAACACTTTCAACGAAAATTAGTTTGAACGAGATCGAACGAGTAGTTTTTGAGATATAGCATGTTTTCAACAACCGCAAACATAACTTTGTACTTCATACAAACACTATGAAAAACAAAGTTATATTTGTAGCCAACAAAATATTGTGGTATTTTACCAAGTAGAAGTAAGTGGATTCCCTAATTCATTTAAAGTTGGCACGGAACCCTCAGTGCGCGAGTCCGACTCGCACTTGGCCGGTTTTCTATTTTTTTAAACTGTAATTGTTTTTCTGCATATTTTTTGTATGTTATGGTGCATTATTTTGCGGTTCTGCTGACATTAAAATCACATAGGTACATAAAACTTGCAAAGTTGCGGAACATAATTTTCTCAAATTTGACCTGCAACTTTATTTGACCATAAATATAAATAAAAACGACTGGACCCCCCATTATTTCGCACACGATGTACCAAACACCTTCTATATTAAGAGTGGTCTAGTTGCCCATTCCTTTTAAGCAGGGCTAAGTGGGTACAATGCTTACAAAATTCCTTATTATTTCCTCGTCATTTGATCGCTGCCTTTTGATATGTTATGAATAGCTAGTAAAAAAAATGCCGAAAATCGATTTACTAGCCAGCCCAAAAGTAGAACCACACCTGAGGCCTCATAAATTTTAAATTACGAGTAACAATATCAAAGTTCGTCCTACAAATGAATTCAAAACTTTTACAGTATGTTTTAGTACTTTAAGCTTTTTAAACCTATGCGTGTAGGTCGACGGTATCGAGGTTCCTTAAACCATTTTCTCTAAAAGTCTAACGTTTGAGAGATAGACGCATCCGTGAAATGAGCGTGCCCCCCCACGTCTAACTTTTTAACTAAGCGAGTATAAATTAAAAAAAATACATGATGAAGATCTTGACAAAAACTTTCAAAGAAAATTGGTTAAAACGCGATCGAACTAGTAGTTTTTGAGATACAGCACATTTTCAATAACCGCAAACATAACTTTGTTATTCATACAAATACTATGTAAAACAAAGGTATGAGTATTTGTTGCCAACAGAATATTGTGGTATTTTGGCTAAGTAGAAGTTAGTGGAACCCTAATTTAGTTAAAGTTGTCATGAAACCCTTAGACTGCGAGTCCGACTCGCACTTGTTTTTTTTTTTTTTTAAATATACATTTAAAGAAACTAGTCATTAGGTTCTGCTTGCAATAATTAATTAATCTAACAACCTTATGATTTATAACTAATGTCCGTTTTGTTATGTAAAATAGTGCACGTTGCTGAATTAATAAAACTCTGCACCTGCATTTATCATTTGCACCGCGTCTCTGATGCATTTTATCCTTGCGTTTAAAATGCAAGAAGATGACTTTGCACAAATAAATCATTAATTTAAGGATTAAAATGACATCATTATATCAGCTCCTGTGTTTATTGTATCATTTAAAAAGGTTATGTGCAGCAAATTAAACGTACTGCCGAGATCTTTTCGCGCCTTTTTTGCGGAGGAAATGCTATGCATACCCGCTGCCCGGGTGCAGTTGGCTATGTGGCTATGACTCCCTTCATTTGTCCAGGTTTCTCCACTAAAACTTCCATGGTTTCCCTCTCGCTGCATACACTATATTGAAGCCTAACAACTGTTTTTAAAAAACCGCTTGCACACACGACCCGGAAGCGAGCGCCATTTTAAACAAATGTGACGCGTCGTGCAAGCAATTTTGAGTCTTAAGATGGTAGGGCGGTGGTGTCCTCTATTTAAATGAGGTGATTATAGCTTTTACATGGCTTCACCGAAGCAAGACAGAGCAAATACTCGTCATTGATAAAGAATTTTTAAGTTTTTAAAGAAAATCAAATTCTTGCAATTAAAAAATATTTAAATCAAGATGTGGTAACTTAACGGGAGGATTGGTTTTTCGACATCTTTGTTTTCTAATAGACAATTGTATGGTTCCCCAAATTGAAAAAAAAAACTATTTATGTTGAAGCCTTGTTTGATTATACGTTGCAATTGGTGTGAAAGCCTTCTCAACATACTAATACTAGTGCGCCGATGTTGACTACGGTGGCCAGTCTCAACGACAAGCCGTCTGCGCGAGACATAACAATGCACAAGTGTATGCACAAAGACAGGTTCATTCATATGTCAGCAATCCGACACGACCGGAGAGAGAAGCACGGGGGTAAAACACCACCAACATCCAAACTCCGGGCCGAACTGAGAATTTCTGATCAAAAACACCAAGGTACATATTTTTTGGCCCGACCAGGGGATCGAACCCGGGACCACAGGTACAGCCATCGCTTTAGAGTGTGACCCTTTAACCGCTACGCCACCGAGGCAATTAAACTGAGCAATTGACTTACAGCGTACTAAAGGTTAAATCAAAGGATCCTCTCATTAGAAAACTAGTTGCACTTCACCTAGCCACATTCATTATAAATAAGGTGGAAACAAACGCCTAAACCAGTTTTGATACCAATACAATTCAAGTCCTAGGGCACCCAGTCAAGACGGCACAGTTAGTTACATAATGTAAATAGTGTCAGTAAACCTGTTCCGTTACCATGAGTTTACGTCAGTTTTATTCTCTGGCGACGATGTAAATAAAGCGTATAGGAAATTTAGTTCTGCAAGTAACCACTAGAGGCGCTATGCAATATTCCATACACCAGGAGATTACGTCGTCACTAGCGAGTAAAACCGCAGTAAACTCATGGTAAAGGTAGTGATCTCTCACTCTAGAGAATCTGTTAGGTCGAGCAACAGCTAATTAACCAAATAGGCATAATTAACTATCCCTATTAACAAAGTTTGACGACCTCCGTAGTGTAGTGGCTAAGCACGCTGAGTTTCAAGGCGTCGCCGCACTGAGGTCCCGGCTTCGATTCCCGGTCGGGTCAATGTAGAAATCATAGTTTTCTATTTTGTCTCGTGTTGGGTTTTGTAGTACCACCGTTGTGTCAGATTTCCTTATTACAAGTTCATTGGCTACTTACTTTGCAATCAGAGCAATGTATGTAATTGGTGTCCAATATTTATATTTATTTATATTGAAACCACAAAACTACTAAACATTACTTTCAGGTTTAAGTGTTCTTTCGCATTAGAGCGACAGCAGCGCGTCTCTCTAATGTGAAGGGCTTACTGCTGTCATTTTATGTAATAAATTGACAGCAGCGCGACTGCCGCGCGACCCTCTTCCTGCTAAAAACGTCTAAGTGTGAAAGCGCTCTAAGAAGATCCAATTATTGTTTTAAATGATGTTTCTGAAATTATCTTAACAATCTTTGGTGATTCGCAAGCCTGGTAAGCAAGCTTCCCTCCTTTGGTATTCCTGCTGGTTTCTGCAAGTGGATATCTGACTTCTTGAGTGAGCGATCGATACGAGTAGTCCTTGAAGGTTACTCGTCAGATGTTAAGGCTATCGATGCCGGAGTTCCTCAAGGGTCAGTTCTATCGGCAACCCTCTTCCTGTTGCATATCAATGATCTGCTTCTGCCCGGTATA
This sequence comes from Pyrausta purpuralis, assembly GCA_963924145.1. Classification (NCBI taxonomy): domain Eukaryota; kingdom Metazoa; phylum Arthropoda; class Insecta; order Lepidoptera; family Crambidae; genus Pyrausta; species Pyrausta purpuralis. The sequence goes on along the minus strand of OZ001666.1, from coordinate 9,037,087 downwards.
GTTGGGTATGCAGATGATAGCACAGTTGTCGATAGATACTTTCCCGGGGCGGGAGCCACCAGGCATGAGATCCAGTCTTGTCGAGAATCCATGGTGGAACGCTTGGACAGCGTCCTCAAGACTATCTCCGATTGGGGTGATGCCAATCTGGTGACGTTTAATGCCACCAAAACACAGGCGTGTTTATTTTCCACAAAGCGGACAATTTTCAATCTCCGTCCTACTTTTCGAAATGTGCCTGTCTCCGTAACGGACAGCTTACAACTCCTGGGCATACAGCTATCATCAAACCTAAACTTCGGCCGGTACATCGAGTCTGTGGCACAAACTGCAGCCAGAAAGCTAGGCGTACTCTCTAAGGTCAGGCGATACTTCACCGCGGAGCAGCTTCTTCAACTCTATCAAGCTCAGGTCCGGTCATGTATGGAGTATTGCTGCCACCTTTGGGATGGTTCTGCCAAATACCAACTGGCTGCCTTAGACTCGATTGAAAAGCGAGCCAAAAGGATAATTGGAGACAATGCACTTTTTGAGCGTAAGCTTCTAAGCCTAGAGCATAGACGTAAAGTCGCGTGTCTCTCTGTCTACTACAGGCTGCATTTCGGAGAGTGTACGAGAGAATTGCACGACCTGATTCCACCAGCCCCCTTTCACCAGAGAAACACAAGACGCGGGCGCGGTTTCCACCCTTACGTCGTAGACATACCAGCAGCACGCACTAATAGATTTCGATCTACGTTTCTCATGCGCACGGCTAGGGAGTGGAATGGAAGGAAATTAACGTAATTACGAAATAATTAACTATATCTTAGTCCTCAACTCCTCAATTAAGAAACCAGTTTGAAAGGGTTTTATTATCAGAAAATATTATAAAGGTATCCAAGTTGCTTGATAATCTTAAAAGTGGATGTTATTATTGATGTAATGATAGAGTTATCCTGATGATACTATTTAGTATCATTAAATTAATGAATCATTTTATTCAATCGACGCACGAAATACTTACATTAACTGTAAAGCTACATAGTCATTGACAGACATCTATACTAATATTATAAAGCTGAAGAGTTTGTTTGAACGCGCTTATCTTAGGAACTACTGGACCGATTGGAAAAAATATTTTTGTGTTGGATAGCTTATTTCTCGAGGAAGGCTTTAGACCTTTAAAAAAACACGCTGCGACGAGAGGGGAGTAGGCAAACTCAAAACACGAGGATAAAGTCGCGTGGGACTGAAAGTATCAAATAAACGTTAGGGGAGGGGTGCCAGGGTTATTATCATATTTTTTTATTTGAAGGTAATAAATTTTTATTTCGAGACTGACGAATAATCATTATTTTGTTTCTTTTGAAAAACATAGGTACAACATTCATTGGTGATGAACTCGCTTACAATTTTTATTTATTACTAGCGGTCCCCCGCGACTTCGTCCGCGCGTTTTGAGATTGCTCCCTCCCCTCCCGTCGCAGCGTCATGTTTTATATCCTACAGCCTTTCTCGATAAATAAGCTATCCAACACAGAAAATATTTTTTCAAATCGGTCCATAAGTTCCTGAAATAAGCGCGTTCAAACAAACAAACTCTTCAGCTTCATAATATATAGCGGTACTTGAGTAAAGTTAAGTAAAGGTCATTTAGAACAAAGTTCCCCTTATATCATTTGATTCCAAAAAATATCTTAGGAGCTATCACAGTTTTAACATAACTCCGCACCAAAATAATGTTCGCAGCTTAAGTACAACGTGCGCTTGCGCTAACTTTATTATAAAGCTGAAGAGTTTGTTGGTTTGAAGTTATCATCTTCTTATCTCAGGAACTGCTGGACCGATTTGAAAAAATATTTCTGTGTTAGATAGCTTATTTATTGAGAAAGGCTTTAGGATATAAAACATCACGCTGCGACGGGAGGGGAGGGAGCAAACTCAAAACGCGCGGACGAAGTCGCGGGGGACCGCTAGTTATATTATAAAGCTGAAGAGTTTGTTGGTTTGAACGCGCTTATCTCAGGAACTGCTGAACCGATTTGAAAAATATTTCTGTGTTAGATAGCTTATTTATTGAGAAAGGCTTTAGGATATAGAACATCACGCTGCGACGGGAGGGAGAGAGAAAACTCAAAACGCGCGGACGAAGTCGCGGGGGACCGCTATATATTATGAAGCTGAAGAGTTTGTTTGTTTACAGGTCTTAACTTAACTTAACTTTACCCTCTAATCTAACCATTTCTTTCCCCCGTGAAATTACGTGCTCATATTGGTTTAGAATGTTTTTAACACTCACAGTGTCATATTTTATATTCATAAAGATGAAATAAGAAACCAAAAATTTGCGCACGGGCAGGACTTGAACCAGCAACCTCTTGGCTGACCGGGCCAAACGCTCTTCCAATTGTTTTACTCGGGCCCAAAGCAGTTATTCTTTACACAATAAATTCAACTTAGAAATTGAATTCTCTCTATTTGGAGTATATATTTTTTCTGGTAAGGGTCCCATACTATATCCGCGTATTCCAATTTACTTCGAACATACGCGTTATATAAAGTTATAGCTACCCTGACATCATTAAAGTCTGCAGAAGTCCTCATAACAAATCCTAATGTCTTCCTAGCTTGTTTACAAATTGCTGTCATGTGATTGTGGAAGTCAAGCTTAGAATCTAATATTAATCCTAGGTCCCGTATCTCATTTACTCTAACCAAAGGAGCGTCATATAAGTTATAGTCAACAACTGTATAGGATTTGTTTTTGATGAAAAAGTAACAACTTTACACTTAGGTACTTTCGTTAAATGGGAGATGGTTGTCTCTACTTCATTCTACGACTGATGAAATATCTGGTTGAAGAACCAGAGCAGTGGCAATCTCACCGATCCCTAAACTTAGTTTTAAGTCGTCTGCAAATAGAAGAATTTAAGAAAAACTGACCACTGCCAGTAAGTCGTTAATAAAAAGAAAAAAGTGTTGGACGGAGAGTACTTCCCTGACTACCTCCCGATCGAGTGAATTAGGTTCAAAACCACTCACTCTGACAAATTGACGGCGATTTTTTAAATAACTGGCAAAAATTTAAGAAGTATCGGGGTGAACCCAGCTTTGCCAATTTTTGCAAGAGATTATCATTATTGACTAAATTAAAAGCCTTTTTAAAATCAAAATAAGCTGTTTCTACCTGCCTACCCGCATCTATTTCCGCACAGATTTACAGCCGTTCCCTATATCCAAACTAAGATCAAAGATAGATAGCTATCCTCGGACTGTTGTCACCAGCTATCGACCTTAATAAACAATTAGGTACATAGCAATAAAAATAAATATTATTTTAAACGTATTATATAAATATTATCCTTGGTGTATCATAATGACGACAAATATCGTGAAAACGTTGACGCGACGTAATTGAGAGTGTTTTGTTAAACTGCGTAATTCGAAACGTAAGGGAGGGCTTGGATAATGTGGCCTATCTTCTGCTAAATGGAGTTAAAGCAACACCTATCTGTAATATAGAAACTGTTTATTAAGGTCGATAGCTGGTGACAACAGTCCGAGGATAGCTATCTATCTTTGATCTTAGTTTGGATATAGGGAACGGCTGTAAATCTGTGCGGAAATAGATGCGGGTAGGCAGGTAGAAACAGCTTATTTTGATTTTAAAAAGGCTTTTAATTTAGTCAATAATGATAATCTCTTGCAAAAATTGGCAAAGCTGGGTTCACCCCGATACTTCTTAAATTTTTGCCAGTTATTTAAAAAATCGCCGTCAATTTGTCAGAGTGAGTGGTTTTGAACCTAATTCACTCGATCGGGAGGTAGTCAGGGAAGTACTCTCCGTCCAACACTTTTTTCTTTTTATTAACGACTTACTGGCAGTGGTCAGTTTTTCTTAAATTCTTCTATTTGCAGACGACTTAAAACTAAGTTTAGGGATCGGTGAGATTGCCACTGCTCTGGTTCTTCAACCAGATATTTCATCAGTCGTAGAATGAAGTAGAGACAACCATCTCCCATTTAACGAAAGTACCTAAGTGTAAAGTTGTTACTTTTTCATCAAAAACAAATCCTATACAGTTGTTGACTATAACTTATATGACGCTCCTTTGGTTAGAGTAAATGAGATACGGGACCTAGGATTAATATTAGATTCTAAGCTTGACTTCCACAATCACATGACAGCAATTTGTAAACAAGCTAGGAAGACATTAGGATTTGTTATGAGGACTTCTGCAGACTTTAATGATGTCAGGGTAGCTATAACTTTATATAACGCGTATGTTCGAAGTAAATTGGAATACGCGGATATAGTATGGGACCCTTACCAGAAAAAATATATACTCCAAATAGAGAGAATTCAATTTCTAAGTTGAATTTATTGTGTAAAGAATAACTGCTTTGGGCCCAAGTAAAACAATTGGAAGAGCGTTTGGCCCGGTCAGCCAAGAGGTTGCTGGTTCAAGTCCTGCCCGTGCGCAAATTTTTGGTTTCTTATTTCATCTTTATGAATATAAAATATGACACTGTGAGTGTTAAAAACATTCTAAACCAATATGAGCACGTAATTTCACGGGGGAAAGAAATGGTTAGATTAGAGGGTAAAGTTAAGTTAAGTTAAGACCTGTAAACAAACAAACTCTTCAGCTTCATAATATATAGCGGTCCCCCGCGACTTTGTCCGCGCGTTTTGAGTTTTCTCTCTCCCTCCCGTCGCAGCGTGATGTTCTATATCCTAAAGCCTTTCTCAATAAATAAGCTATCTAACACAGAAATATTTTTCAAATCGGTTCAGCAGTTCCTGAGATAAGCGCGTTCAAACCAACAAACTCTTCAGCTTTATAATATAACTAGCGGTCCCCCGCGACTTCGTCCGCGCGTTTTGAGTTTGCTCCCTCCCCTCCCGTCGCAGCGTGATGTTTTATATCCTAAAGCCTTTCTCAATAAATAAGCTATCTAACACAGAAATATTTTTTCAAATCGGTCCAGCAGTTCCTGAGATAAGAAGATGATAACTTCAAACCAACAAACTCTTCAGCTTTATAATAAAGTTAGCGCAAGCGCACGTTGTACTTAAGCTGCGAACATTATTTTGGTGCGGAGTTATGTTAAACTGTGATAGCTCCTAAGATATTTTTTGGAATCAAATGATATAAGGGGAACTTTGTTCTAAATGAAATGCTCGTGATGATGAATGTATTTATTTTGATAAGAATAAATACCTGTGTGTATAATACACCTCTAAAAATGATGCACAATAATAATTATTGTTTAAATTTATTAACATAAAAAAGGTTGTAGTAAGTCAACCATAAAAGATAGACATATGCTGTCGCGGACTTTATTATAGAACTCTTATTGTTGAATAATCTTGTCATACATGATTTTTGTGTAACTTTAGCGGCTTCCGCAGCGTACGCAGCGGAAGCTCTTAAAAGGAATATCTTTCTCCCGTTTTCGCAACATTTTTCATTGCTGCTGTGGTCTTGTGAGTCGTATCTTTATGTTATATAGCTTAAAGCCTTCCTCGATAAATGGACTATCCAACATAAAAATAATTTTTCAAATCGGGCCAGTAGTTTCTGAGATTAGCGCGTTCAAACAAACAAACAAACAAACAAACAAACTCTTCAGCTTTATAATATTAGTATAGATAGCGGTCCCCCGCGACTTCGTCCGCGCGTTTTGAGTTTGCTCCCTCCTCTCCCGTCGCAGCGTGATGTTTTATATCCTCAAGCCTTTCTTAATAAATAAGCTATCTAACACAGAAATATTTTTTTTAAATCGGTTCAGCAGTTCCTGAGATAAGCGCGTTCAAACAAACAAACTCTTCAGCTGATATATTAGCGCAAGCGCACGTTGTACTTAAGCTGCGAACATTATTTTTGTGCGGAGTTATGTTAAAACTGTGATAGCTCCTAAGATATTTATTGGAATCAAATGATATACAGGGCAACTTTGTTCTAAATGAAATGCTCGTGATGATGAATGTATTTATTTTGATAAGAATAAATACCTGTGTGTATAATACACCTCTAAAAATAATGCATTATTTTTTACAAATTTATTAACATAAAAAAGGTTGTAGTAAGTCAACCATAAAAGATAGACTTATGTTGTCGCGGACTTTATTATAGAACTCTTAATGCTGAACTATCTTGTCATACATGATTTTTGTGTAACTTTAGCGGTTTCCGCAGCGTACGCAGCGGAAGCTCTCAAAAGGAATATCTTTCTCCCGTTTTCGCAACATTTTTCATTTCTGCTGTGGTCTTATGAGTCGTATCTTTATGTTATATAGCTAAAAGCCTTCCTCGATAAATGGACTATCCAACATAAAAATAATTTTTCAAATCGGGCCAGTAGTTTCTGAGATTAGCGCGTTCAAACAAACAAACAAACAAACAAACAAACTCTTCAGCTTTATAATATTAGTATAGATAGCGGTCCCCCGCGACTTCGTCCGCGCGTTTTGAGTTTGCTCCCTCCTCTCCCGTCGCAGCGTGATGTTTTATATCCTCAAGCCTTTCTTAATAAATAAGCTATCTAACACAGAAATATTTTTTTTAAATCGGTTCAGCAGTTCCTGAGATAAGCGCGTTCAAACAAACAAACTCTTCAGCTTTATGATATATTAGCGCAAGCGCACGTTGTACTTAAGCTGCGAACATTATTTTTGTGCGGAGTTATGTTAAAACTGTGATAGCTCCTAAGATATTTATTGGAATCAAATGATATACAGGGCAACTTTGTTCTAAATGAAATGCTCGTGATGATGAATGTATTTATTTTGATAAGAATAAATACCTGTGTGTATAATACACCTCTAAAAATAATGCATTATTTTTTTACAAATTTATTAACATAAAAAAGGTTGTAGTAAGTCAACCATAAAAGATAGACTTATGTTGTCGCGGACTTTATTATAGAACTCTTAATGCTGAACTATCTTGTCATACATGATTTTTGTGTAACTTTAGCGGTTTCCGCAGCGTACGCAGCGGAAGCTCTCAAAAGGAATATCTTTCTCCCGTTTTCGCAACATTTTTCATTTCTGCTGTGGTCTTATGAGTCGTATCTTTATGTTATATAGCCTAAAGCCTTCCTCGATAAATGGACTATCCAACGTAAAAATTTTTTTTCAAATCGGGCCAGTAGTTTTTGAGATTAGCGCGTTCAAACAAACAAAGAAACAAACAAACTCTTCAGCTTTATAATATTAGTATAGATTTATTAAGTAATTTCGCCAATTTTCCTTTTTTTGTGTAAACGGAAAATACTACATAGCGTGATGTTTAATCCTAGACCTGAATATCCTACATTTAACTTGATCTGTTAATTGTAAGGTTAACCTTATCTTTGAGATTAATTAAAAGTCCAGTGCGAAGAAAATCGCAGACCTAGGGTTCCGTACTTACCTATTTATCAGTATACAAAGTATACAAAACAGTATTTTAAGATATTAGCTACAAAAAACAACTTTTTAGGGTTCCGTAGCCGAATGGCAACAAACGGAACCCATTTTATTCTGTAACTATAAGCATCACACTGTTGAAATTTGGTAGGAAGATGCATCCTGTTGACCGCTTTACGATTCTCATATAAGCACTAAAATATAATGACATTAAAGGGGGGGGGGGCTCCCATACCTAAAACTAAAGCCTAAAAAAAATTCAGTCAAACCTATGCGTCTGGGGTGTTTACGGATAGGTCTTTCAAAATGACATAGAGGTTCCTAAAATATATTTTTTAAAGTCTAACGTTTCATAGCTTGACGCTTCCAAAGTGGTAAAATGGGCGCCCCATCTAATTTCTAAACTAAGCAGGTGTAAATTTTGAAAAAAAAAATGTAATGTAGATCTTCACAAATACTTTCAACAAAAATTGAACATGAACACTATGCTTTACTGCTATGCTAATTTTCATACGAACACTATGAGAAACAAAGTTATATTTTCTGTCAATAAAATATTGTGGTATTTTACTAAGTGGAAGTAAGTGGATCCCCTAATTCAGTTAAAGTTGGCACGGAACCCTGAGTGTGCGAGTCCGACTCGCACTTGGCCGGTTTTTAATTACAATGTAGCTTATGCCTAACTTAAATATTCGTCCAACAGCTGTCACGCTGCATAAAAAAATACATGAGAGTCAGTTATGATATGTATTATGGTTAAAACTTTAGCTAAGGTATGTAGAGCTATGCATTTATTCAAAAACCTTCATATGATTTCTTCTTTAATGGTTAACGTTTTTCAAATTTGTTATTTTCCTGTTGGACTCTAAAAGAGTGTCATTTAATTCAGTACTCTGGGCCCACCGCGTGAGCACAGATAACATGACAGGTCGGACACAAAAAAATATTTTAAAGTAGGATTACTGAAAACTTGGATGTGAAAAATGAACCAAGTAATTTATTTAAATGTTAATATGAACCTTAGCCACTAGGACACGATTTTATGCAATCAAATCAAAAAAACGCCTTTGGTTTCAGCGCATTAGCGTCGCTTCGTTAATGACAGCGAACTATACTAATCATTAAAAGAAATAAATTGAATACGTGTTTTTAAATTTTCTTTCGTGATGTCTACTAACTTACGGCGTAAGTGTTTATTTTTTGTGTTCTTTGCATCAGACTTTGATTGCAGACTTACTGCCCTCACTTATACTGTGGCAAAGTGACACAGCAGTCATCACAACAAATAATTAGCACTGTCATTGTTTAGACTGGACTTACAAAATGCACCAGCGAATTAAACACATGAGTACCTTAATAGGTTAATTGTAGATAACGAACCACTCATCTAATCTGTGGGAAAACCGAATCAAATCTAACTCAGTTAAGAGAATAGGTCTGTTGTTGAGGTTAAAGTTCGATAAAGTTATATATAAAATAATCTATACTAATGTCATAAAGCTGAAGATTTTGTGTGTTTGTTTAAACGCGCTAACCTCAGGAACTACGGAAAAAATGAAAAATATTTTTGTGTTGGACAGCTTATTTATCGAGGAAGGCTTAAGGCTATTATAACACATCTCGTATGCAATATTCCATACACCATGAGATTACGTCGTACCAGCGAGTAAAACCGCAGTTAACTCATGGTACGGTACTGATCTCTCACTCTAGAGAATGTGTTAGGTCTAACAACAGCTAATAAACCAAATAGGCATAATTAACTATCCCTATTATCAAAGTTTGACGTTCCGTTGTATAGTGGCTATGCACACTGGGTTTCATGGCGTCGCCGCCCTGAGGTTTCGGGTTCGATTCCCGGTCGGGTCAATGTAGAAATCATAATTTTCTATTTTGTCTAGGGTTGAGTGTTGTGGTACCACCGTTGTGTCTGGTTTTCTTAACACAAGTTCATTGGCTACTTACTTTGGGATCAGAGCAATGTATGTAATTGGTGTCCAATATTTACATTTAAACCACAAAACTACTTAACATTACTTTCAGGTTTAAGTACTCTTTCACATTAGAGCGACAACAGCGCGTCTTTCTAATGTGAAGGGCTTTATGCTGTCATTTTATGTATGAGATTAACACAAATGAGCACGAAATTGCGCACACAGTTGTTGGCATTGTGAAACATCGGGACTCTTCGGCCCTCGTCGTGCGCACCAGCGGCGCGAGCACAGTCGTAGGTGCTCCGTCCGCCTCTCACTCTCACGATCTTCAGCGGCACCGGACGCGTTCCTCCCATATAGGCGCGATACATTCACTTACTAGCAATGAACCTATAAAAAAACTTAAAAAAAAAGTAAAACCGACTTCAAAACCAAAATGCACTAAAAAGTCTTAAATAAACTCTTCACCATTGAAAGGAAAGGAATCCGTTTTAGGCAAACAATTTCTTTTTGGAGTCGGTGCTGTGATAGTTGATGCTTGATGGTCAAAGTGATGGCACCGACTCCAAAAAGAAATTGTTTGCCTAAAACGGATTCCTTTCCTTTCAATGGTGAAGAGTTTATTTAAGACTTTTTAGTGCATTTTGGTTTTGAAGTCGGTTTTACTTTTTTTTAAAGTTTATTTTATTTCTTTATTTTTAGTGATTACATAAGAGGGGGGGGGGGAGTTGCACCTTATGATTCTATTTTTTACGAAGCTACAAATTACCTATCATAAGTTTCGTCATTATAATTACTGAACTCCTAGGCGTTAAGGAGTTCCACCATCAGCTCAGCCCCACAAAATGTTGACTATCAGACGTAACAACACGTCAACATTAAGATTCTAGTAAAGAAACACTATACGTGCCTTTAAAATTTGAGGGTTTCCCTCGAATACACCAAGATCCCATCATCAGATCCCAAAATGAAAAAAATGGGACCAACTAGAAGGTATACCCTCTAAGTAAGTGAAAAAAAATTTCGATTCGGTCGACAAACGACTGAGATATGAGGTAACATACATACAAAAAAAAAATAATGATAAAAAAATAAACATACAGTCGAATTGATAACCTCCTCCTTTTTTGAAGTCGGTTAATTACTGTCCGCTTTGATCATTTTATACAACTAATAGTCTTAGGACCCTAACACTGTTTTTTTTCTCTAGTTTTATGAGATAGTAATTTACATAATAACACCCTAACCTGAGCTCGAGCTGTTTAGACGTTTTTTGGTTCGACTCAGCATCTGAACCCGAGATGTCTTATACCAGCAACTGCAACCTTAAACAACGAGGTAGAAACATACTCTAGCTAGTTAGTTGATAGCTAGCTAGTTGGTTGGAAAAGTACCTTTATATCAGTATCAGAGAGTACTACTGAACCTAATTACTCTATAACACCAAAGGTAGGTCTAGGTTCCACCTAGGTCATTGCTAGCCACCGACTCCACTTTAGGTGAATAACGAACATATTCTTATAATGATGCATTTTCAATGTAGAACAAGGCAGTTTTAAGCCTAGTGCTAACCTGTTAAGTAAGAATTAACGTAATTATAAAATAATTAACTAGTAATCTTAGTCCTCAATTAAGAAACCAGTTTGAAAGGGTTTTATTATCATAAAATATCATAAAAGTATCCAAGTTACTCGATAATATTAAAAATGGATATTATTATTGATGTACCTAATGATAGAGTTATCGAGATAATAAAATTTAGTATCATTAAATTAATGAATCGTTTTATTCAATCGACGAATGAAATACTTACATTAACTGCAGAGCTACATTGTTATTGACAGACATCTTTACTAATATTATAAAGCTGAAAAGTTTGTTTGAACGCGCTAATCTTAGGAACTACTGGACCGATTTAAAAAAATATTTTTATGTTGGATAGCTTATTTCTTGAGGAAGGCTTAAGACCTTTAAAAAAACACGCTGTGACGGGAGGGGAGTGAGCAAACTCAAAACACGAGGATAAAGTCGCGTGGGACCGAAAGTATTAAATAAACGTTAGGGAAGGGGTGCCAGGGTTATTATCATTAATTTTTATTTGAAGGTAATATTTTTTTTATTTCGAGCCTGACAAATAATCATTATTTTGTTGCTTTTGAAAAACATAGGTACAACATTCATTGGTGATGAACTCGCTTACAATTTTTATTTTTTATTAATTAGGTATTTTTCGACCGTTTTCCCATTTTTTATGAGAATGGAAAATACTACATAGCGTGATGTTTAATATCCTACATTTAACTAACTTAAGATATTAGCTACAAAAACCAACTCTTATTAATAATCAACTTTTTAAGGTTCCGTAGCCGAATGGCAAAAAACAGAACCCTTATAGTTTCGTCAAGTCTGTCTGTCTGTCCGTCCGTATGTCACAGCCATTTTATTAGGAAGATGTATCCAGTTGACCGCTTAAAAACTAAAAAATAATGACATTCATACAGGGGGGGCTTCCATACATAAAACTAAAACCAAAAAAAAAAAATATAGTCGAACCTATGCTATGTCTATGGATAGGTCTTTCGAAATGACATAGAGGTTTCTAAAATCATTTTCTTTAAAGTTTAACGTTTCATAGCTAGACGCTTCCAAAGTGGTAAAATGGGTGCCCCCCCCCCCCCCCATCTAATTTCTAAACTAAGCAGGTGTAAATTTTGAAAAAAAAATATAATGTAGATCTTCACAAATTTTTTCAACAAACATTGGTTCGGACGGGATCGAATAAGAAGTTTTTGAGATATAGCACATTTTCAATAACCGTAAACATAACTTTGTACTTCATACAAACACTATGAGAAACAAAGTTATATTTGCTGTCAACAAAATATTGTGGTATTTTACTAAGTGAATTCCCTAATTCAGTTAAAGTTGGCACGGAACCCTCAGTGCGCGAGTCCGACTCGCACTTGGCCGGTTTTTTAATTGCAATGTAGCTGTATGCCTAACTTCAATATTCGTCAAACAGCTGTCACGCTGCATACGAAAATACATGAGAGTCAGTTATGATATGTATTATGGTTAAAACTTTAGCTTAGGTATTTATTTATTTAATAAACTTCATATGTTTTTTTCTTTTATGGTTAACGTTTTTCAAATTTGTTATTTTCCTGTTGGACTCTAAAAGAGTGTCATTTAATTAAGTACTCTGGGCCCACCGCGTGAGCACAGATAACATGACAGTTTGGACACAAGAAATTATTATTTAGTAGGATTACTTAAAACTTGAATGTGAAAAAACAAACCAAGTAATTTATTTAAATAGTAATATGAACCTTAGTCACTAGAACACGATTTTGTGCTATCAAATAAAAAACAAACACCTTTGGTTTCAGCGCATTAATGAAAGTAGTGTCGCTTGGTTTATGAATGACAGCGTACTATGCAAAAAATTTAAAAAAGAGATTTGAATACTTGTATTGACATTTTCTATCGTGATGTCTCTTAACTTACTTATATTGGAGTATTGCGTTTTTTGTATCAGACTTTGATTGCAGACTTACTGCCCTCACTTATACTGTGGTAAAGTGACACAGCAGTCATCACAACAAATAATTAGCACTGTCATTGTTTAGACTGGACTTAAAAAATGCACCAACGAATTAAACACATGAGTACTTTAATAGGTTAATTGTAGATAACGAACCATTCATCTAATCTGTGGAAAAACCGCATCAAATCTAACTCAGTTAAGAGAATAGGTCTTTTGTTGAGATTAAAGATCGATATAGTTAGATATAAAATAATCTTTACTAATATTATAAAGCTGAAGATTTTGTGTGTTTGTTTGAACGCGCTAACCTCAGGAACTAAGGGAAAAAATATGTATGTGTTGGACAGCTTATTTATCGAGGAAGGCTTTAGGCTATAACACATCACTCTGCGACGGGAGGGGAGGGAGCAAACTTAAAACGCGCGGACAAAGTCGCCGGGGAACCCTAGTAATTTATAAAATCATAGCGCATTCAAACAACTGACTAAAGAGCTTAAAATGACGCATCAGCCAATCTACTTAGGACAAACAAATTCATTTGGAGTCGGAGAATGATGATGTTTTTTTTTTTTAAATATGAGTTAGTGACCATTGGAGTCAATTTCGTACCGCATAAGAGTAGTTAGTGAAGTCAGTTCCATACACTACTAGTTCAATGCTGTATACTCACATTCTGATATGAACCCAGCTGATATCCCGACTTCTGGATTAGGTTTCCAGGTCCCAGCATCAGTAAATGTTGCCATGACAACAAGTGATATTGCTACAGCCACCGCAACCGAGGTACTTGGAATTCTCCTGAAAATTCGTAACATAATTTCCATGAAATATATCTAACCGATAGATGATAATAGTTAATCATTCAAGCAAAATATTCTAGTTACGTATTCTGATGTAGGATTAAGAAAATAAATAGATAACGACTGTGCATTGCATAATGTAGTATCTATCCGTTTCCTTGTTCTAAAGAACTTAGTGCTTAGCAGTTTTGCAGACATGTTATAAAAATATTGTGTTATAATAAAAAAAACGTGTTCGGTATCATAATTTGATACTTTCAAAATGTTTAACCGACTTCAAAAAAGGAGAAGGTTTTGGTTTTGAAGATTTTTTTTACTTTTTTTGAGTTTTTTATTACTTATTTTTCACTGTTAGATACTTTATGTAGTTTCAAATTATGTGTTGGTAATGAGTAAATATGATTCACATATGTCTGCTGGAAACAAACCACAACCTGTTTAACTTTGGATCGCATTATGCATTTGGAAGCCAGAGATTAACAATTTGGAACATATTATTTTAATGTCCAGTCACTTTTCTGTCATACAATTACAATATTATAGTTAGAAAGGTACTCAATGATGTTAAAGATGAATAAATTGTCAGTCTTCATAAAGCGCACATAATAAAATATGGCATTCTATGCTTAATTTTATCGACGGAAAACATTTAAAAAAAAATAAAAAAACACTTTAATTTATAATGTTTTTTTGAGGTTTATGTTGTCTACTGTGACTTTCGTGTACTAATTAATTTATTATATTTTTTATTTTAATATTTACAAAGAATTTAACATAATTATAATCAGAGGTGATCAGAAATCCTCCTAGATTTTTTTTCCATGAAAAAACTGCACACGGACACAGAATATAAAATGTATTTTTGAACAAAAATTTTTTTTAATCATTAATTTGTATTTTTTTATTTTTTTAAAATGTTTTCCGTCGATAAAATTAATCACAGAATGCCATATTTTTTATCACATATTCATAATCACACTGTATATTCACACAATAAAGTAAAAGTGTTTTTATTCCTTATTTTGTTTTTCCGTTGGTGGAAAAACGCAATACACTATAAAACTACGACTAGCAGTGTAACAGCATATTTAAAAAAAATACATGAAAAGAGTAAACGAAGTTGCGGGATATCTCTAGCGCAACCATACTCAACCTGTGGCCCGCTGAGCCTTTGTGTGCGGCCCGCCAGCGTGACCCAAGACCAGGCGCGGATACACCGTTGTGGGCACTATGGGCATGCCCACAACCCTAATCATAATTTTACAAAGTGCATGCTAGAAACTTTTCGTTATTTTACTTCATTATGAAGCAACAAATATCTCGTTCTTACTTCGCTCGCCTTCTAATTCTTATCATGTCTTGCATTATTTTTATCGTTTCCTTCGTTTGATATGCGTCAAAAACCAAATTTTTGGGCGCTCGCTTCGCTCGCGCTTTGGTTTTGTCATGTTCATGATTTAATAGTTGTCGGAAACTCAAATGCTGCGCGCTCGCTTCGCTCGCGCTGTACCTTTAGTTATGATGGTTTAGGATGTTTTTGACACACACTGTTATTATTATTATATATAACTACATATATATTGTATTTTAATAAGATGAAGTATGAAACACAAAATTGCGCTAGGGCGGGCGGCGACCCGAACCAGAAACCTCTGGCTATCCGGGTCAACACTATTTCCAATCGAGCTACCGTGCTCTCGGTTTTTATTATGTTACGATTTAATAAGCGTCGAATACCCAAAATTATATTAAAATATTCATGGCTTGTTAAACGTATTAAATAGTTTTATTTTGAGCGCTTAATTGTTCTTGGTTTAGTAAGTAGCGTAACTTAACTAACGTAACTTGTTTGCACTAGAAAAATGTACTTTATTCTATGTGTATATAGTGTCTATCTATCAAACGTTAGACTGTAAAAGAAAGCGGTTTTAGAAACCTTGATGTTATTTTAAAAGACCTATCCGTAGACACCCCAGGCAAGCACACGCAAAGGTTTGAGTTTTTTTTGGTTTTAGTTTCATGTATGAGAGCACCCCCTTTAATATCATAAGTATTTATTTTTTGTATAAGAATCGTAAAGTGGTTAACAGGATACATCTTCCTACCAAATTTCAACAGTGTGATGCTTACAGTTGCAAAATAAAGTGGCTGTGGCATACAGACGGACAGACAAACAGACAGACTTGACAATAAGGCTTTCGTTTTTTGTTATTCGGCTACGGAACCCGGAGTTGAGTACCACTACCTCTAGCGTAAATAGGAAAACCTTATCTCCATCTACTTAATTCCTATAAACGTGTCGACGTCTTCATAACGGCAACAATGTTGCATGTAGCTACTTAATAATACAAATATTAAATAACTAATAACCGTTTAATAAGTTATGGCTTTTGTTGACTTTTATAGCCAAGCAATTGCTTTAACAATGGATACTCGTCTCGTAAACGGAAAATAAATTTATAATAAGTCAGTACTTTGAGGATTTTGTGCTATCATTAAATAATACATTGGACACCAATCAAATTCATTGCTCTGATCCCAAAGTAAGTAGCCAATGCACTTGTGCTATGTAAATCAGACACAATGGTGATACCACAACACCCAGACCCGAGACAATATATAAAATTATGATTGCTGCATTGAATCGACCGGGAATCGAATCCGGCACTTCGGAGCGAAGACGCGTGAAGACGCAGAGCGTGCACCACGGAGGTCGTTAAATTCGTCAAATGTTTATTTCCCAAATTACGAGTTTTTGTTTTTATTTGGGTCCAGGAAATTCCTATCTCTTGCCATAGGCTTTATGAGTCAGCTCTTCAGGGTTCAACAAAATCAACTGTATTCCTTCTCGGTGGTGATTCTGCTGCTAAAAAGCAACAAAAAAAAAACATATTGACCAAAACTCTATAGAAACTCGGCCCACTTTGCGTCAGCATGCGTGTTTACAAAATCTATTCTAATATTATAAAGCTGAAGAGTTTGTTTGTTTGTTTGAACGCGCTAATCTCAGAAATTACTGGCCCGATTTGAAAAATTATTTTTATGTTAGATAGTCCATTTATCGAGGAAGGCTTTAAGCTATATAACATAAAGATACGACTCACAAGACCACAACAGCAATGAAAAATGTTGCGAAAACGGGAGAAAGATATTCCTTTTGAGAGCTTCCGCTGCGTACGCTGCAAAAACCGCTAAAGTTACACAAAAATCATGTATGACAAGATTATTTAGCATTAAAAGTTCTATAATAAAGTCCGGGACAGCATAAGTATATCTTTTATGGTTGACTTACTACAACCTTTTTTATGTTAATAAATTTGTAAAAAAATAATGCATCATTTTTAGAGGTGTATTATACACACAGGTATTTATTCTTACCAAAATAAATACATTCATCATCACGAGCATTTCATTTAGAACAAAGTTGCCCTTTATATCATTTGATTCCAATAAATATCTTAGGAGCTCTCACAGTTTTGACATAACTCCGCACCAAAATAATGTTCGCAGCTTAAGTACAACGTGCGCTTGCGCTAATATATTATAAAGCTGAAGAGTTTGTTTGTTTGAACGCGCTTATCTCAGGAACTGCTAAACCGATTTGAAAAAATATTTCTGTGTTAGATAGCTTATTTATTGAGAAAGGCTTTAGGATATCATCACGCTGCGACGGGAGGGGAGGGAGCAAACTCAAAACGCGCGGACGAAGTCGCGGGGGACCGCTAGTGTATGGATAAAATACATAAATATTTGAAAGAATACACACAAAAAATATTTTTGAAAAATAATCAGGGGTTTACGAGGACTTCAATGGCAGAATAGGCATTTTGAGGTTATGTTTTGTGATTGCAAAGTTAATGCACCTCACCTACATTCATTTTGATACATTCAAAATGTAATTGTTGTATTTTACTAAAGTAATTCAATACTTACTTACTTACCCTTAAAATACCAGTACACTAAAATGATTCAAACAAGATTTTTGAAATATAAACTACAATGACGCAATCTGGGCCCGGCTTTGGTCAATATCCTTTATGTGACGAACATCAAAATCCCAAAAAAAAATATTTCTCTAAACAAACTAGCATCAGATGATCGGCACTTTAGTATGAGAAAGTAAAATGTTTTTTCCGGATTACGATGTTGGTCCCATACAAAAATTTGTTGCATTTGAGCATCAGAATTAGCCCCAAGCAAGAATGCAGTTAATTTTGATAGACCTTATACAACTGATAATAAGATAAGATAAGATATATTTATTTACGCATACCTACACAGTAGCAGCGATGTTCACCGAATTAATTACTTTTTATTGGTATCAACTGCCTTGCTTATAGATAAGATAGGAGATTCATTTTAAACTCACACTTTGATCATTGAGTAAGTAATACTGCGTTATATCACTGAAACATTTTTAGGGTTCCGTGGCCGAAATGCAAAAAACGGAATCCATAAAGTTTCGTCCGCTTTACGATTCTCATAAAAAATAATAATAAAAAAAGTAAATATTTATTTCATACATGAAACTAAATCTTTTTTTTTTTTTCAAACGAAAAGGTCTTTTAAAATTACATCGATGTTCCTCTATCCATTTTGAAACTCTTACGTTTGAGATACTCGTATAGACGCTTTCAAAGTGGGCGTCCCCCTTTCATCTAACTTTTAAACTAAGCGAGTAAATTTTGAAAAATACATGATTTAGGTATATCTTGACAAAGACTTACAACTACTAGTTAGTTAACTAATTGACTTTCAACGACTAGTAGTTTTTAAAGTAGAGCACATTTTTAATAACCGCAAACATAACTTTGTCATTCATACAAATACTAGGAAAAACAAAGTTATATTTGCTGTCAACAAAACATTGTGGTATTTTGGCTATTAGGAAGTAAGTGGATCTCTAATTCAGTTAAAGTTGACACGGAACCCTTAGTGTGCGAATCCGACTCGCACTTGACCGGTTTTTTGGGAACGCTTATGAATGTCATACCTACTATGTTTTATTTTGCCGACCACTGTCACACTTCATAAAAGACAGTGATTTTTTTAAAATAGAAATATGTGACAGATTTTGTAAACATGTGACTAACATTATTATATTCCATAGGATTGGAAACAAAACATTTAAAATAAGGAAAATTCGAGAAAAATAAGTGATTGAGGATAACAACTAAGTACCTCATTTAAATTAAATGCAGCGTGATGAAAATATCTTAACTTTTTTACCCGACTGCGGTGAAGATAAAAGAGGAGTTATGTGTTTACAGAGCAAACAATGTGTATTGTTTCTTCTATTTCCCGAGAGGGAGGCACCTGCATTGTTTTCATTCTGTCATCAGTACATTATGCATAAGGACATCCTATAAACCGTGTCATGTTTTATAATCGATAATGATTTCTTGCGTATTTATTAATTAGGTTATGGTAGATTTATGTAATTTTATTGTTCATCAATCCCACCTAAAACATAAATGTAAAAAAAAGTTAATATAACCAAAAAGCCTGACTTCTTACAAAAATGCACTAGAAAAAAAAATAAAAGGCAAGGCAAAGGTTGTTGGCTCCTTCGGTGACTGTTGAAATTTGATTGTAAGATGTATCCTGTTGACCGCTTTACGATTCTTGTACAAAAAATAAAAATAAAAAAATAGGGGGGGGGGGGAATTATATTTAATATAAATAAAAATATATTAAAACAACATAAGGATACATAAAACCAAAACCGTTTTTTTTTTTTAGTGAAATGACATAGAGGTTTCTAAAACCATTCTTTTTTAAAGTCTAACATTTGATAGATAATAGACGCTTCCAAAGTGATAAAATGCCCCCCCCCCCCTCTAACTTGTAAACTAAGCGAGTTTAAATTTTGTAATAAATGCATAATGTAGATCTTAACAAATGCTTTCAACGAAAATTGGTTCGGATGGGATCGAATAAGCAGTTTTTGAGTTATAGCACATTTTCAACAACCGCACACATAACTTTGTTGTTCATATAAATACTACGAAAACATAGTTATATTTTCTGTCAACAAAATATTGCTGTATTTTAGCAAAGTGGAAGTGAGTCGATTTCCTAATTCAGTTAAAGTTGACACGGAACCCTTAGTGGGCGAGTCCGACTCGCAATTTGCCGCTTTTATAAACACTCAATTTGACCAAAGTAACTGCTTTAAAATTTTGATATCTAAACCTCATAATAAGTTACATTTGGGTTTATTAATTATATATGAAAAATTCGTCGTCGGCCAAGACGATGCATATCGAGCTGTATAACAATTTGCGTTATTTTTATAATATAAATATGTTATATTATATGATATAATTATCGATTTTTGTAATGTTATTACTACTAGCTTTCATTTGATTGATACCCATAGTGCTATAATATAAAAAAAACATCTCTCCTCCCCCTTGTTTTTTTAAAAAAAGGTACAAAATGTAAATAGCCTATATCACTCCTTGTATTATAACAAATTTAATGACCTACTCATATGTCTTAATCCGTTTAGCCGTCTGGGCTGTAGGGCGTGACAAAGAAATTGTCATATATACACATACATACATACTCGTACATGCGCTCGAAAAACATAACCCTCCTTCAGGCACAGTCGGGTAAAAATGATAGTCAATAAGATGACACGTTTATGATGGTCCGGTTCGTCAGAGGTCATGGGTTCAAATCCCACTCGTGCGAAATTTTTAGTTTCTTATTTCATCAGGGTTAAAAATAAAAACTGTGATTGGTAAAATATTCAAAGCCAATAGCCAGCAGGTAAAATAAATTTGATTTTATATTTTATTTTTTAGGGTTCCGTAGCCGAATGGCAAAAACAGAACCCTTATAGTTTCGTCAAGTCTGTCTGTCTGTCTGTCTGTCTGTCTGTCTGTCTGTCTGTCTGTCCGTCCGTCCGTCCGTCCGTCCGTCCGTCCGTCCGTCCGTCCGTCCGTCCGTCCGTCCGTCCGTCCGTCCGTCTGTCTGTCTGTCATGTCAACTATAAGCATTACACAGTTGAAATTTGGTAGGAAGATGTGTCCTGTTAACCACTTACCGATTCTCATACAAAAAATAAAAAATACTGTCATTTGGCATTTGGGGGGACTCCCATACATGAAACTAAAACCAAAAAAAAATTTTTTTGTCAAACCTATGCGAGTCTATCGATAGGTCTTTAAAAATGATATTGAGGGTCCTAAAACCATTTTCTTTCAAAGTCTAACGTTTCATAGCTATCCGCTTCCAAAGTGGTAAAACGGGCGTCCCCCCCATCTAACTTCTAAACCAAGACAGTGTAAATTTTGAAAAAAATATATAATATAGATCGTAACAAATACTTTCAACAAAAATTGGTTTGGACGAGATCGATCGAGTACTTTTTGAGATATAGCATGTTTTTAACAACCGTAAACACAACTTTGTACTTCATACAAACACTATAAAAAACAAAGTTATGTTTGCAGTCAACAACATTTTGTGGTATTTTACTAAGTAGAAGTAAGTGGATTCACTAATTCAGTTAAAGTTGGCACGGAACCCTCAGTGCGCGAGTCCGACTCGCACTTGGCCGGTTTTTTTTTGTTTGATTGTCAACTTCGCAGAAAAAAGGTTTTGAGATTTAAATGAGTGCCAAGTTCCACAGTAAATCCAAAAAAATATTGACAAGAACAAAATAACCATAATAAATATTAGTCCTAGCCGATTTTGACTACAGTGACCAGGGACACAAGTGTGTGCGCAAACCCAGTTGCACTCTCTATGCCTTTCACTCTCATAGCCCGATGGGACAGCAATCTGACACGACGACCGGAGAGAGATCAGGCGCAGGATCATCGGCTTAACCTGATTTTCCGAGTCACGGGGTTGAAACACCGCCAACTTCCAAACTCCGGGCTACCCTGAGTATTTCTGAACAGAAAAACGCAGGTACGTATTTGTGGCCCGACCCGGGAATCGAACCCGGGACTTCTGTGCGCAGCCGTCGCTTTATAGTGCGACCCTCTAACCGCTGCGCCAGCGACACCGAGGCAATTAAATAAGCACGTATACAACTTTTATTTTTACTATATACTGCAACAATGACTGTTAATTAAAAAAAGTGGCTGTGTCATACGGACGGACAGACAGACAGACAGACAGACAGACAGACTTGACGAAACTATAAAGGTTCTGGTTTTTGCCATTCGGCTACGGAACCCTAATATAATATTGTAAATTGGATTACTTTCGTCACTTTTATTTTTATATCACTTTTAATGTTTTTAAGCTTAATAAGACTACGCCAGTTTTTACTAATAATAAATATTGTGTTTGGACTTTGGCTTAAATAACTTTTAAATATGTTTTTTTTTGGTAAAAACTAGCCAAGTCAAATCTTGATCTTAATTTTATCATAATAAGTGATATGTAATACGATTATTTAAGTATTCTGAATTCTATATATTTTCTGTGAAACTCAGATCTCAATACTTTTTATCGGCGAAGTCCTCAATCAAACACATTCGTAATATTGGACTTGGCTGTAATTTTTCACATTTATTTTTTGGTGTGATATAAGTTGCCAAAGGCCTAGTAGGGCCATGTCGTTTTGTCATACTTAAATAACTTTACTTGTTAGTTAAATGGTGCAATGAAGCCTAATTAAGTTATTAAACAGATAATGCTAGTATGTCAAGGTACTACACTTACCAATACATGTTTTATAGAAAAAACATTAACACTTCATTTTGTTCAAAAATCTACACAAAAAGGCTCCTACTTTTCAAATTCAAAACATTCTTAGTCCAAAATTGTGACCAGTAGCGAAGTTATGCAATTTTTTTTTCTTGACGAACTTTCACGTTAGTAAAATATTTATTCTCTTAAATTATTATTGGCCAGTACGTATCAAAAAAAGTATTCCACTAAGACCACAAAGTTCTAAATTCAAAAACAAGCCGCCAACGTGCGTCGGTTACACCACGCATGCGCGCGACTACAGTGCAAGTTTAAGGACACGAAGGGACCGATACACTTGCGCACGAGCAGGTCAGGTTCATACAACACGTCACCACCCATTGAAATGTACATTGCATTTTGAGAGTCCGCACAGAATTTTTATTAGTTCACAACGCGTTATGAAGCAAACAATGCCTATTTTTGGCTGAATGATCGCACTGTGGAAGTTTAATGATAGTATCAAGAAACTGAAGAAGGCAGTGATTTAGTTTTTTTTTAAATACGTTTTTTGTTTGTTTTGCAGATGCGAGTCACGAAACGTAACATTTTTTATCCTTTGCAAAGAAAAAATAATTCAATGACAAATCACTAAAAATTTCGTTATTAAAGTGCAATTCATATACGAAAAAAGCCCACTGATCACATTTTCTTTGTCAAAAAATTAATAGTTTTTGATTTCTCAGGGTCACGATTTCTATGTGTTTATATTTTTTTACGTGTAGATATAAAAAAAAAACGGTAAAACGGTTATACTCACAATCGAATGATCACACGAAAAAAGTTCGATTGCCGCGAGAATCGGCCTCCAGTATAATTATTATACATTATATCGCATTATTTCACGCTTACTACATTTATTTTATTTTAAATTATTTTATTTATGATGAAAATCTGTACTGTGACTAAAGATCTTTATTGTACTAAATTGTACTTGTTTCTTATTTTAATAACCGTAATTTCAAGATTGTGCAATGTTGTATAATATGATCCAAATATTTTAGCGAAATAACTAAGTATGAGTATGGTATGTATAATGATTCCCATTTATACAATTTAATTAATGACTACAAGACAGTTATAACGTTATAAATGAGTGCTATAAACACTCAATAATAATTTTAAATTTAAGAAAAATATATTGTCTTCCTACTATTATTAATATTAAAGTTGCAATGCGAAGATTAAAAGTAATGGCTTACATGATAATACATTTACTCTGTTCATACCACTGCTTCTGATGCTATTTATTATCACTGACCAAAGTCACATTATATCCCATAAAACATTACATTACGTTACACTAGAAACGATAAATATAAAGGATAAATGTGGAAATAAACTACGTTTTATTCTGTGTGTTTGTTTGTCCCGAAAAAAATGAAAAAAGACATACCAGAAACTTGTTAACATTTTAAATGTTTTACGTGGTTTCTTGACATTTACCTCAATAAGCAATAAGTAGGAAAAAACCGCCAAGAGCGAGTCGGACTCGCGCACTGAGGGTTCCGTGCCAGCTTAAACAAGATTAGAGGTCTACTTACTTCCTCTTAGCTAAAATACCACAATGTTTTGTTAACGGCAAAAAAATACTTTGTTTTTTATAGTGTTTGTATGAAAGACAAAGTCATATTTGCGGTTGTTGAAAATGAGCTATATCTATAAAACTACTGGTCTATCTCGTTCAGACCAATTTTCGTAGAAAGTTTTTGGTAATAATCACTTTTTTTTTCAAAAGTCATAATTTTTACTTCCTTGGTTTAAAAAGTTAGAGGTGGACGCCCATTATACCATGTTGGAAGCGTCTATCTTACAAAAATTTGACAATAAAAACATATGTTGTAAACAAATTGTTTTTATTGTTTTAGTTCCATGTATGGGACCCATTTTTATTTTTTGTATAGGAATCGTAAAGCGGTTGGCAGGATATACATACCTACCTAGTTTCATCTATGTAATGCTTATAGTTTCAGAATAAATCATACGGACAGAAAGCCAGACTTGACGAAACTATAAGGGTTCCGTTTTTTGCCATTCGGCTACAGAACCCTAAAAATTAGTTAAAGTTGATAATAAGTGCATCTACGAATAAATGTAATAAAGTCGTAAATGCTAATAGTTTTTTTAGTTAATAGTGATTTGATTTCCTTGACCATTCCAAACTTTTATAACTTTGCTTTGCATTCTTAATTTTAGGTTATTTAGTATGGGTTGGTATTTAGTGTAAAAAAATAGCTTGCCGCGACTTCGTCAACGAAAATGTCCGGTTCCAAAATACTGCGTAATTTTTTATTCGATACAGGTATGAAAATAGGGAAATATGGATGTTTTTTTAGAGTACAGCAAAAGATAAATCTGGGAGCACGGCAGTGCCCCCAACAAGTCGAGCAAAAAAGCGTCACGGCCGTACCATCCTTTTCTCGAAGCAATTCAGACCATTTTCGACCCCCTGTAACTTCGTTGTGGATAAAACTAGAAGACTGAAATTTCAGTAACCATGCAGGCATTGTAAAGACACGGTTTATTTCAAATTTCATTCAATTTGAACCAGTATTTTAGGAATTATAACGGGTCAAATTTCTTAATTTTGTCACTCACTGACTCAGCGATCATCAAAATGCAAAGGCACTTCTATCAGACCTAGAAGCTTCAAATTTGGAATATAAGTAGTGTTTGGTGTTTGAATCAAGGAAAAACTAAAAAATTTAGAAAAGGCCGCAAAGAAAATTAAGCCCATACAGCCAAGTCTTCAGTTAAATTTTTCAATATTGGCTTTATCCGTAACGATGTTTTACGGCAGTTATTATTATTGCGTGCGGAGCCGCGGGTTTAAGCTAGTCCCATATAAATATAGGCGCATAGTAGTGCCCCTGCCAAATCGAGCAAAAAATGGGTATTTCCGTCATGAAAACACGTGTAAATTAAATTATTTAATGCAAAAAACGTACCTACATGCGTATTCGTACTTATTACGAGTAAGTAAGGTTGTAAATTAATTATTATACCACGCGCTGCGCGGTGCTAGCGCGAGGGCGCGGGGCGGAGACAGTGGCGGGGCGCGCGGAAAGGTGAATGTCGCCGAGCGAGCAGCAACCGCGCTCATACGCGCGAGCGACCGAATGCTGTTCGGATGTGCCCAGAATTCTTACCTATAACTTTGCGATTTTCAATGATAATTTCGATTGCTATATTAGTTTGACGACTAAAGGCTACTCTCATTGGTCTACTGATATTATTTGCTTACAATTGCTTACAATTTGGACGTTGTTCGGATAAATAATTTTAATTAAATATTGATACTTTAAGTACCTAAGTATTTATAAATTTCTTATTACCTATTCGTTTTTCTGCATAAAAATAACTTTGCAATCTAACTTGTAGGTAGTCGCAATGGATTCAGTAAGGAAAAAAGTAGAACTGTCTACAAAATACTAAAAGAAATGAGATCCCATCAAAAACAATACTTGTCAAAAAAACCAAGTCTCGCAACTCAGTTGTTCTGCGGTAAAAAGTTGTGAGATCCATGTCATACCAAGTCGGTTATTAATTTATTCAGTCTCTACTGAAGCGACTTTCTGTCTTAATACGTCCAGTCTCTAAGACCACGATCGTGGTCCATAACAATTGAAAATCAATTGTGTCTGGAATCTCCGTACTCGAAGCATTAAGTTGTTACGTAATAATTAACAGCATCTTATAGTGACGCATATCAATATTAAAATTCTTTAATGTTTTATATAAATATATTGAGACTTGGTCATCGCCTGAAAACGCGTGTAAATTCAATCGCCTGAAAACACATGTGAATTCAATTATTGAGTGCGATGGCCAAGTCTAAATATATTTATATAAAACATTAAAGAATTTTAATATTGATATGCGTCACTATAAGATGCTGTTAATTATTACGTAACAACTTAATGCTTCGAGTACGGAGATTCCAGACACAATTGATTTTCAATTGTTATGGACCACGATCGTGGTCTTAGAGACTGGACGTATTAAGACAGAAAGTCGCTTCAGTAGAGACTGAATAAATTAATAACCGACTTGGTATTACATAGATCTCACAACTTTTTACCGCAGAACAACTGATTTGCGAGACTTGGTTTTTTTGACAAGTATTGTTTTTGATGGGATTAGTTATCTTTCAGCGTCACATGAGATACAAAGAAAACTATGACCTAGGTATTATGATATACATATGTATTTAGAACACGCAACGGAAGTCACGTTTATGTAACTTAGCACTGTTTTTACCACCATACCTTTCATTAATTGCAATCAAACACGACATGATACTAATATAAAAAAGTTAACTCCAATTTAAGTTTCCGAACTATGTAACTAGGTTTTTAGTAGCAATTTTGAAACGCTATACAAGGTGTTCCAAAACAGCACGCAAATAATTAAAGGTGCTACTTAGAATTAGTAACTTAACAACTTTCTCCTAAAAATGACTTCCCATATTAAATCAGTTACATGAACGAGAACCGTCTAATTTCTACGGAAAGTCGTTTTTAGGGTTCCATAGCCGAATGGCAAAAAACGGAACCCTTATAGTTTCGTCAAGTCTGTCTGTACGTCCGTATATCACAGCAACTTAATTCTGAAACTAGAGTGTCTAGGGATAGGTCTTTTAAAATGACATCGAGGTTTCTAAAACCATATTCACTAAAAGTTTAACGTTTGAAACATAGACGCTTTCAAAGTGGTAAAATGGGCGTCCCCACCCTCTAACTTTTCAAATAAACAAGTGTAAATTTTGAAAAATACATGATGTAGATCTTGACAATGACTTTCAAACGAAAATTGATTTGGATGGCATCGAACTAGTAGTTTTTGAGATATAGCACATTTTCAACAACCATAAACAAAACTTTGTTCTTCATACAAACACTATGAAAAACAAAGTTATATTTTCTGTCAATAAAATATTGTTATATTTTGGCTAAGTGGAAGTAAATTGATCTCTAATTCAGTAAAAGTGGGCAAGGAACTATTGGCTGGTTTTTTTTCGTGGAGTTAGTTCCATTAGCTAGTAATTGTATTTCAACTAATCTAATAGACACTCTTTCGTATTAATAATACCCATTAGAAAAGATAAGTATGGAATTGCTAGGCGACTATGTTTTAACAGTTAGATGTGAGTAAGTACTAGTTCTAAAGTCCCTTAAAGGGCCCTGAACCCCTTAGATAACTATTTGCCTGTTATGCCTTCATGAATATAGTGGCTAAGTGTACACCTGAGTCTGTGCCTAAGTAAAGCACACTAGTAAAGAAAACATAGGTATCTCAGGGAACTAACATTCCTCATGAAATAACCTTAAGTGCCGGTTTTTTGTTTTTTTCATTGACACAATAACACTATCCAGGGAATTTATACTAATATTTTAAAGCTGACAAGTTTGTTTGTTTGAGAGCGATCATCTCAAGAACTACTGGTCCGATTTACAAAAATACTTTTTGTGTTAGGTATAGCTTATTTATCGAGCAACGGCCTCGGTGGCGCAGCGGTAGGAGGGTACTTTAAAGCGACGGCTGCGCCAGAGGTCCCGGGTTCAATCCCCGGATCGAGCCAAAAATATACCTGAGTTTTTCTGTTCAAAAATTCTTAGGGTAGCCCGGAGTTTGAAAGTTGACGGTGTTTCACCCCCGTGCCTGGGAAAAGCACGTAAAGCCGTTGGTCCTGCGCCTGAACTCTCTCCGGTCGTGTCAGCTCGCTGTCCCATCGGGCTATGAGAGTGAAAGGAATAGAGAGTGCACCTGTGTTTTCGCACACACTTGTGCACTTTAATATATCCCGCGCAGTCGGTTAGTCATAACGACTGGCCACCGTAGTCGAAATCGGCTAAGGGGATTATTATTTATCGAGGAAGGCATTAAGCTATAAATCATCAGCCGCGACTCTACGGGAGGGGTGGGACTTGGGAGCATACTCAAAAAACACGGACTTAGTCGCGGGGGATCGCTAATGTCATTATAACTTTGAATTTAAATTGGCATAGATTATAAAAACCGTGTCTACCAGGGAAACCCTGTAACATTTGTAAACAACCGTTCCTTATGCATTGAACTAAGTACTCACGCAGATTTCCCTTACATTCTGAAATGATACATCCCGAAAGTCAATTATGCATTTAGAAAATATCAAATGACAGTTCTTCTTTTCATCTTAGATTTTAAATTTCTCAAATTATCCTCAGAAATTGAGTTTGCTAGTAGGTAGGTAAACGAGTAGGTGCACCTGGGACAGGAAATAAAAATTGGGAAACAGAACCAAACCAACGTAATAGGTTGACGAGTGCGAAAGGGACAGAGAGCCTACTCCAAACTCGGTTTACGATGCTTAAGGAACGGTTGTTTACAAAATGTTATAGATGTTTACTGGTGAATACGGAATTTTTAGGGTTCCGTTATGGCAAAAAACGGAACCCTTACAGTTTCGTCAAGTCTGTCTGTCTGTCTGTCCGTCCGTATGTCCGTCACAGCCACTTTATTCTGTATCTATAAACATCACACTGTTGAAATTTGGTAGGAAGATGTATTCTGATATCCGCTTTACGATTCTCATACAAAAAATAAAAAATAATGATATTTAAGTGGGGGGGGGGGGGCAAACCTATGCGTGTAGGGTGTCTAGATAGGTATTTTAAAATGACATCAAGGTTTCTAAAACCATTTTCTCTAAAAGTTTAACGTTTGAGAGATAGATGCTTCCAAAGTATAAAAATAGACGTTTCCCCCCATCTAACTTTTTAAGTAAGCAAATGTAAATTTTGGAAAAAAAATGTTTAGTAAAAGATCGAACTACCTAGTAATTTTTTGGATAGAGCACATTTTCAATAACCTCAAACATAACTTTATTTTTCATACAAATATATAGAAAACAAAGTTATTTTTGCTGTCAACCAAATACTGTGGTATTTTGGCTAAGTAGAAGAAAGTGGATCTCTAATTCAGTTAGAACCCTTAGAGTGGGAGTCCGTCTCGCACTTGGCCGGTTTCTCTGCTAGTCGGACATTGTAAACGTGTAATAAATGAAACATCGATCAGGACAAAATATGTTTTTACTTACTAGTAAGTAGCAAACTAATTACCAAATTCCTTTACAATAAAATTCACCGTCCGGATCGTACCAATCCATCAGCTTCTTATTATGCCACAAAAAAGTGCCTTTCATATTAGGAGATGCTTCTAAAATCAAATAGAGAATCAATTTTGCCGCTTCATCAGGATCTGTCACACCCTTTCCGTTCGCCATATCAGTATTCACCAGTCCAGGACCGCCTTGATAGAAATGTTTTTATACTTTCGCGCCTGCACCATCGTCAAAGCTGTCAGAGCTATTTTAGACACCCTGTGCTTAGCATGCTTGCCATCATCAGAAAAGTCATCTTTATTAAACGTTACGTTCTTTACACTCTCCAAATACTCATCAACAAACTGATTGATATCTTCAGTCTCTAAATCTGGCTTCAATAACCTATCGATCCATTCCTTTTTCTTCAAATTAGATAAATGACCACATGAACTCGAGATATTCACCACTCTAGCCCCATCTCGGAGTAAAGGATACAAATATTTTTCAATACTCAGAAGACTTCTGTAGTTTGTATCGACGTTCCGTTTCGCAGATTCGTAGTCCGGGTAAACTTTGTCCCATTCCAAGATGGCTGCGTTGTTGACCAAAACGTCAAATCCACCGTGTTTTGTTTTGATGTAATCCGCGAATTGATTGATGCTCTCTTCGCTTGTTATGTCTAGACGATGGTATGAGGCCTTCAATCCAAGGTCGTTCAACTTTTTCACGGCTGCTAAAGATCTGTCGTCGTCTCTGGAGGTCAAATACACTGTGCCATCGAACTTCTCACACAATCCTTTCACTATAGCGAAGCCGAGACCCTTGCTGGCTCCCGTCACGACAGCCACTTTTGCCATTTTATTTTTGCCACTATAATCACAGCAAATGTCTATTCTGCGTGAGATCTGTCAGGCGAATACAAAAAAAATAAGAGTGATAAATATTCCATTCAACGTAAATAAAAAACATACTTATCAGAGCTGACAAAAATATCCTATTGTTACCTACCTAGGTACCTACTTATCAAAAGGTGATGACGACCTTAGTCTGTAGGTAACTTGTTTAATTAGTTACGTTTCTTTTTACGCTGTTTTGTTCCGAGATCTTCACTTAGCTAAAATGACTGTAACAATTTTAACTTACTATCGTCGCGTCGGTCGCGATTAACTTATTTTTATGCAAATAATATAAAATTTACTCGATCTTTTTCTAAAGAATGATGTCCGCCTTACACAGATTTCCACATTACGCAACGCCTGCTCATCAATACTCATCCTGAATGTTTTATCCATAGGTCATTTTTTTAATTATTTAATCAATATTTTAATACGAAATTAGTAGTACAGTCGCCGTCAGATATATTGGAGCAGACAAGGTGACCAAATACTTCTGAACAGTTTAAAATGTCAATAAGTTCCATACACTACAAGTTACCATTAATATCAGAACATTCATTACTTCATTAATATCTGAGCAGATGTTAGTCAATTATTTCTATACACACAACCAACCAATAATATCTGAACACTCTCTTGTCTCAATTTATTTATTGCATGACACTTTCATGACAGTGATGACAATTCTGAAAACTACAAAGCGTTACAAACTGCCAGCGTAATCTATACTAATATTATAAAGCTGAAGAGTTTGTTTGTTTGTTTGTTTGTTTGTTTGTTTGAACGCGCTAATCTCAAAAACTACTAGCCCGATTTGAAAAAATATTGGATAGTCCATTTATCGAGGAAGGCTTTACGCTATATAACATAAAGATACGACTCATAAGACCACAGCAGCAATGAAAAATGTTGCGAAAACGGGAGAAAGATATTCCTTTTGAGAGCTTCCGCTGCATACGCTGCGGAAACCGCTTAAGTTAAACAAAAATCATGTATGACAGGATTGTTCAGCATTAAGAGTTCTATAATAAATTCCGCGACAGCATATGTCTATCTTTTATGGTTGACTTACTACAACCTTTTTTATGTTAATAAATTTGTAAAAAAATAATGCATTATTTTTAGAGGTGTATTATACACACAGGTATTTATTCTTATCAAAATAAATACATTCATCATCACGAGCATTTCATTTAGAACTAAGTTGCCCTTTATATCATTTGATTTCAATAAATATCTTAGGAGCTATCACAGTTTTAACATAACTCCGCACCTAAATAATGTTCGCAGCTTAAGTACAACGTGCGCTTGCGCTAATCTATACTAATATTATAAAGCTGAAGAGTTTGTTTGTTTGTTTGTTTGTTTGTTTGAACGCGCTAATCTCAAAAACTACTGGCCCGATTTGAAATTTTTTTTTTACGTTGGATAGTCCATTTATCGAGGAAGGCTTTAGGCTATATAACATAAAGATACGACTCATAAGACCACAGCAGAAATGAAAAATGTTGCGAAAACGGGAGAAAGATATTCCTTTTGAGAGCTTCCGCTGCATACGCTGCGGAAACCGCTTAAGTTACATAAAAATCATTTATGACAGGATTGTTCAGCATTAAGAGTTCTATAATAAAGTCTGCGACAGCATATGTCTAACTTTTATGGTTGACTTACTACAACCTTTTTTATGTTAATAAATTTGTAAAAAAAAAAAGGATTATTTTTAGAGGTGTATTATACACACAGGTATTTATTCTTATCAAAATAAATAGATTCATCATCACGAGCATTTCATTTAGAACAAAGTTGCCCTGTATATCATTTGATTTTCAATAAATATCTTAGGAGCTATCACAGTTTTAACATAACTCCG